>WSFP011456210.1:0-19295 GCA_009831015.1 Picea engelmannii | reverse complement strand
GGTATTCAACAACCCTGTGAAAATCCTCTCCTGGACTCTTCTCTGTTCCAGAACTCAAAGGAGTTCTTTTTTGTGCACTCTGCACATCCACTCAATGCCCTCCTGGCAGAGTCTCCTCAACAAACCTATCCCTTTTCTGAACTCAAAATAGAGTTGTGTTGTGAACTCTAGTACCTGCTCAATGCCTTCTTGGTAGAGCTTCCAGAATCCTTAGTGATTCTGATTTCAGTCTTATTCCCTCTTCTGCACGGTCCTTGCCCAAATTCCACAGAATTCAAGAGTGCATCTATGCACTAGCTTTCAGAACCCACAGTGTTCTGTCACACCCTCTTGGCATGAAGCCTCAAAGAACCCCAAACCTGAAATCAAAGAACTCACAGATAACAGAACCTATCTATCTCTGCAAATGCACACCTAATCATACATCTACAACATATAAATACACACACATGAAGACATTTATCATACACAAAATAACATGAAGGAAAAACTGCTCTGATTTTATTAATATGAAAATGCCTCTTTACAATGTGTTTGAGCTCGGACTGCAACAGAGTCTTGGCCACTTCTCCTCTCTTCTCTAACTCTTGTAGAGTTCTCCTATATCCCTACTCTAACTCTAAACAAGATCGAAAAGATCTTTTACATGAGGGGGCTCTTCGAGCTCTTCCCTCCAAGCTACCTAGTCTATTCAATTACATTGAATTATAATTAAATGGATGTCTAGTCTAGATCGGAGCTAGATCTCAGCCTTACAACCATTAAAGGCCTTATTTAACTATAGTCTACTCAAAGGCACGACTTTGGCTTTACCAGCCTTACAAACATTTAATAAAAATTTCAAATTCAAAATTTGAAAGTGAGAGGGATGAGCCTCTCCTCTCCCCATTGAATGCACGTTGACTGGGCTTGTTGGTTGGTGCGTTGCTGGCTTGGAGCACTGCTCCTGCATCATACTCCTCTGCTATGAAAAATTCATTAGCTCCTGCTCATGAGCTCTCCACCCCGGCTGTTGAAATCCACCTGGATCCCAAACAACTCTTTGGAGTTTCCCATCTACTCCACCTCTCTGCTGTTGTTGCTACTTCCCTGCTGCTTCAGCAGGTCCGTTTTTGTTCAGCTTCCCTCTACTGATCTCTTCTGCTGATTTCAACATCATCTTTCTGAGCTGTTCTATCTCCTCATCCAGCTCTTGCCCTGGCTAGCTCTATTCATGCAGTCTCCTCTGCTGCAATTTCTCTCTGCAAATGGGTAGATCATCATGATCTCCCATGTCATATCCTCCATCTCTTGTGGCCTCAACTTGCCACCCTGCTGTAGATTTCAATTCTGCAATCTGATCACTGAGCTGCTACTTAGCTTCTCCCCGTGACAGCTCTATATTTGCCATATCTCTTTTTGTTGGCTCAAGTCCAACCTCTCCCAGCTGCTCCTTGTGTTGGTATGCTCCCTCTGTCTCCAACCTAATCTGTTGGATGTGCATTCCCTGCACCTTTACGCTTCTCTCTAGGGCTTCAAACTCTTCACACAGATCAACAAAGTCCATGTTGTCTGCTTCCTCCTCTTCTTTTTCTACTGCAAGCTTTAGTGCTATAGTCATTTCAACTTCCTGGTTGAAAATTTTGAGCCATTCCTCATAATGCTCTTCTTCTTCTTCTTCTTCTTCTAGGATAGACATTAGTGTTTTCTCCCCTTCTTCCTCCATGACAGTCTCTACTAGCTGTCGGTCTTCTGTTGGTACTCCTACAACAGAGACTCTTACCTCAACTGGGCTTAATGGTAGGAATATTTGAATTCCTCCAATGATCAGAATATCCTTCTGATATTTTTCCTCTGTCAACTCCTCTGGCTGATCTGAACTCGCCTCAAAGTTCATGAGACTCTCAGACAGTCTCACTTCCATTCCCCCGCCCACCTAGCAAATTGGGGACTTTCTGCTGCCCTCTTGCCAGTCTATGAGATCCTCAGATCCCATCTCATTGCCCTCCTGGAAGCATGAAATTTACATGTTGTCCTCCTAACAGTCTATGAGATCCCGCAATGATCTTTTCTCATTTCCCACCTGGAAATTGGAAATTTATGTTCTACCCTCCTGGCAGTCCCTGAGATCTTCTAGTGATCTCTTCTGCTCATCATCACTAAGATTTCTCCTAGCTTCTAGCTCACACACCTGAACCATCTCCTCCTCATCATTCCTAAGGATTTTAGCATGCCTCATCCATCCTCTTATTAGCCTCCATTGTCTTTTGGCCACCAATTCCCTGATTGGCCATTTTACCTTCGTCCTCATGGGCCATTCATACACCCAATGTGATCTTTCATCCTACTTCATCTACAATGCAAGTTCCTCCATCCTCGCTCTGATATTGAAGATCTCTTTATACATCTCAACTTTTCTTGGATGTTGATGGATCTTCTTTCCATCGCGTCTATGGAATTCAGTAGCCATATTCCTGCCTTCAATTTGCTCTCCTGGAAAATCTGTTGTTGTCACTCTGCAACCCTGAGTGCTTCCAACATCCCCTACAGTCCTCCTAACTGTCTTCTTGACTGTTGCGTACCTGCGAGAAATCACCACAAAGTCTCAATACTCTTCCTTCCTCTAATACCAAACTGATGTGTACCAGAGTATTCTCTTTCTCTTCTCTTCTCTGCCTCCTTCTGTCTACATTATACAAACAAAAAGTGGCTCTGATACCACAATTGTCACAAACTAGCATCCCTCGGGCTGAGATCCACTACAGGATCGTTCCAAATTCACTTCGAGCCGAAGAGGCTCCTTTGATTCCTACTAGAACCTTCAGTGAATCCACAAGTCCATTCCCCCAAAACCTCCACCTGCACTAAGATGCACAAGATGCAAGTTTTCACTTGCACATGGCCTTCAACACGACTGCAACCTTTTCTCGAAAAAAAAGGGATTTCAGATTTCAGGACTCTGTGAGTCCTACTGTCGAGAGTCTCTGCCTCTTCGATTCGACGAAACCTGATAAGCTAAAATTAAGAAATGGTGCTCATCGGGGATTTCCCCCCTGGACCATATCTCGATCAATGGGACCACTTTCTCGTGACCATAGCCTACTTCGGGTTTTCCAATACCAAATCCCTGGCTCTTAGTCATCAGGTTGACCGAAATGTTGATCCATGAAATGTCGAATCTTGGTCGCTTTCTCCTCCAAAGCTATGTCGCACTTCGCAACTTCGGGACTCCTGATGCGAAGTTGCTTGATTCTTTGTCTGTGGGATCCCCGGTATGCCGAAACTTGAAATCCTCATCTTCGACGCCCCGCTCATCACACTTTCTTGATTTCATGGTTTTCGTCCCCAAGAGCCCAAACTGCTTGCCTCCAGGAATTTCAAAATTCCAAATCCCGATATGCTGAAATATGAACCAGTGTTATTCTCCTAGATGCTTTTGGGAGTTCGCATTTCGAAACTTCGTGAATCTCGTTGCTCAAGTTCCTTCCCTCTCGTACTCCCGGTATCCAAAGTATCTAAGTACTGAAATCCCAAAACTCCAGTCCTCCTTCTCCTAAGCAAGATCAATGGCTCAAAGTCTCCCTTGATACAACGGCTTAGATCCTTTCGGGATTCTATGGGTCAAGAGTTCCGAAATCTGACCCCTGCATCTTCTGGTAGCCGAATTACCGAAATGCTCCTTTTGGGGATTTCCCTAGAACTTTGTCCATGTGCACCCTTCGGGACTTCGGGATTCAAAATTTTGTGAATCCTCCATGACCAAACCTTGATCCTTCATCTTCCCGGTGTCTGAAAACCCGATGTGCCGAAATGATCTAGCGACTCCTCTCCTTTGCATACAAGGATTAAACCTCGTGCAACTCCTCCTGTATCTGATGGCTATCAGCTATCTATGCAAGATCTGACAGACCAAGTATGCTCTCTTCTGCTGTGCTCTCTTGTACTGTCTGGACGTGAAACTTCAACAGTCTATATCTTTTCCTCTGCTCGATTCGACGACAGTTGTAACTCCTCCTTGTGCGCTCTGTTTCTTCTTGCCTTGGAATATTTTCCAAGCTTCAAAAGGCCTCGGCCTTTGATCTTGCTATGAAGCCTACGCTCATGCTTCTGTCTTTATTTTTGAAACTGCTGACCCTCCTGAGCTTCCTCGAACTCAAACCCTCCAAAGGGTCTCCTTTTAGCCTCTGCAATACTTGCAGGGATCTGTGCATGAAATAACTCTCCCTCCTGAGCTTTGTTCTCTTTGAATCCTCGAAGGATTCTTCGACCTTCGCACTCCTTGCAGTTGTCACTCTTGTGCACAAAAGCACTTTTCCTCCTGAGCTTCTCTTCTCTGAAACCTTGAAAGTTTTTCATGACCTCTGTGATTCCTATAGGGTCCCTGCACACACAAAGGTGATGTTTTTTCTAAGCTTCTCTGTTTCTTAGACCTCTAAGGGACTTAACCCTTTTCTCTCCCTCAGATGGGGAATCTGATGCCCTCTTGGCAGTCTCTTTCTCAAGCAACTCCTTGATGAGTCTGAAGGGTATTCAACAACCCTGTGAAAATCCTCTCCTGGACTCTTCTCTGTTCCAGAACTCAAAGGAGTTATTTTTTGTGCACTCTGCATATCCACTCAATGCCCTCCTGGTAGAGTCTCCTAAGAAAACCTATCCCTTTTCTGAACTCAAACCAAAGTTCTGTTGTGCACTCTAGTACCTGCTCAATGCCCTCCTGGAAGAGCTTCCAGAATCCTCAGTGATTCTGATTTCAGTCCCATGCCCTCTTCTGCATGGTCCTTGCCCAAATTCCGCAGAATTCAGGAGTGCATCTATGCACTGGCTTTCAGAACCTGCAGCATTCTGTCACACCCTCTTGGCATGAAGCCTCAAAGAACCCCAAACCTAAAATCAAAGAAACCACAGATAGCAGAACCTACCTGTCTTTGCAAATGCACACCTATTCATACATCTACAACATATAAATACATACACATGAAGACATTTATCATACACATAATAACATGCAAGAAAAATTGCTCTGATTGTATTAATCTAAAAATGCCTCTTTACAATGTGTTTGAGCTCGGACTGTGATAGAGTCTTCGACCCTTCTCCTCTCTTATCTAACTCTCATAGAGCTCTCCTATATCCCTACTCTAACTCTAAACAAGATCAAAAAGATATTTTACATGAGGGGGCTCTTCGAGCTCTTCCCTCCAAGCTACCTACTCTATTCAATTACATTGAATTATAATTAAGTGGTTGTCTAGGCCAAATCAGAGCTAGATATTAGCCTTACAACCATTAAAGGCCTTCTTTAACTACAACCTACTCAAAGGAACGACTTTGGCTCTACTATCCTTACAAACATTTAATACAAATTTCAAATTCAAAATTTGAAAGTGATAGGGCAACGCCTCTCCTCTCCCCATTGAATGCACACTAAGTGGGCTGGCTGGCTGGCATGTTGCTGGCTTGGAGCGATTCTCTTGCATCAATTCACTATTATAGATTATATATATCTGTGCAAATTTGGGGAAAAACGGTGGAATTGTTTGAGTGAAATCCCCCAAATTCATGAACGAATCTAAGTTTTAATGATTCTAGGTTTGTATAAGAATTTAATGGATTTGATCTGCGGAGTTGTGGAGCCGAATTCGGCTTAGAAGGGAAAAAAAAATTCAAATTTTAATGGCCGCTATAATGATGGAAAAATTTTGGCGAAATTACCAAATCAACAACTGGGATTGATTCAATGATTTGAAAAATGAGGAAGATCAATGGTTCGTATTCCTTTCGGTTGTTTGGGGAGTTGGAGAAAATTAACGGTCAAGATCATCTTGGCTGGGAGATCAACAACCCAGATTCACCTGTGATTTTGTCAAAAATTCTAAGTGTGGAAGTTCGCCAACAAAAATTGTCGATGGCCAATGGTTGAGGATTGTCAAGTTGGGTGAAGGGTTAAAGATCGACCAAGGAAAATTGTCGATCACCGATGATCGATGGTCGAGAATCAGGAGATTCTGGTAAAGTTTTCCTTTTTTTTTCAAACAAAGAAAATCTTCGATCATCGATGATTGATGGTCGAGGATCGACTGAAAAACTCTGAAGTCCCGAACTCTGGAGTAAATATGGATTGTTCATGTTTGAGGAAGTGTGTACGCAGATCATCCTATTTAGGTATTCAATGTTTGGGGGATTTGTGGTGTACTGTGGAGAAGTCTCTCGAAGTTTCAAAGTTCCAAATTCCTAAAGTTGTGAGGTACTAGAGTGACATGGCATGTTGATGCCACCTAGGGTGACATGTAAATACTTGATTCTTTCAACGTGTCAGTTTGTTTCATGTTTTTCAAAGACTATTTGTGCCAGTTAGTATATGACACATGTCACCTGTCAGATAGGGCTACGTGTCCATGCCTTGTTTTCTTCCATGTAGCACCCACTTGGTGCTTAGTTCACTAATTCAACGTTATGAAGGAACAAAGTGTGATGAAGGTGAAACCCCCGAAGCTCTGAAGGGAGGAGTAAATCCTCACCATTGATCGAGACAGGACACGAGGAAGTAGATCCTATAGTCTGGAGACTTGGCACTTTGTAGGATTCAAGGTATAAGAAGTTGGGGTCAAGGAATCTCAAAGGCCTAAAGGCCAGGGTCCATCTCAGACATTGATTATAGTAGACATGTGGAACAAGATCCCAATATCTAGAGACTTGGTACTCTAGAGAATTTGAGTTGTAGGTTGCTTGAGTTGAGAACTCCCGAAGGTCGGAGTTAATCTCCACCATTGATAGAGAGGTGATACATGGAGGAAGGAGAGGACCTCCACTATTTTGGCACTATGGAAGATATATGGAGAGGTGATTGGGAAGCCCTGAAGTCTGAAGCTACGAAGTAAATCCTAGTCATTGATCGGGACATGAAACGTGGCAAAAGGTCCTGCAGTCCAAAGACTTGGCACTGCGGAAGAGTTGAGAGTGTGGACAGTCTGAAACTCTGAAAGCTCAGAGTCCCGGAGCTTCCATTGACCTTCATTCTCATCCTTGATCAATTTTAAACCACATGATATCAGATATAGTAATTCTAACATAGAAAAGAACCAGAAAGGATTTGGCCTATGGTTTCGTGTCGTGGTCATGTGGGAAGTGGTTTGAAGGAAGAAACTTTGCATAATTGATTTATGTATCATCCTAGGGATAACATGGAAGTGTTATTCATATAAATTCTTCACGAGTTGAAAGGATCTATAACATTATTGACATTTTTTTTATCATATGTTTAATTCTGAAAAAATGGTCAGTTGCACATTTTTCATAATTAAGGGATTGAAACATATCAGATCAGAATGCGTATTTAATAAATGGAAGAAGGAGAGGGAGCCTCCATCCATCATAGAGGCCGAAGGCCAGAATACCAGAATTGGAAATGCGGAGACAAAATCCAATGGCCACAAGGCCGAGGGGAGCAAGATACATTGCTAGAAACTGTGAAGATCCTAAAAATAGAAGCGCAGAGATACAATGTAGACAACGAGAGGTTGATGAGAGAGAAAATTCAGATAAATGCTCGAGTGTTGTTCAGAAATGTTCCACCAACATGAAACAGTTCCATATCAACATCAAGTATAAGAAATGTATCTCAAATCGTGTGATTGACTACCTCAATCGACATCTTATGGCTTCACTCACCACTAGGGTCCATTCTTATGGACATGAATCATCTGAGTGGCCCCAACTTTATCAGTAAGATCCAAACTTCTTCACCACATATCATCTCTTGGGTACATGCACGACTGTCATCGATTTTCACATTCAAGATGAACTATTATGCCACATGGGACATCTCTGTGTTCCTAAAAGCGAGCATTCAAAGTTAATTTGGGAAGTCCACTATAGTAGGATGGAAGGACATTTTGGCATGGAGGAAATTGTGGTCCTTCTTCATAAACATTTTTATTGGCCAAAACTTCGACAGTATGTCAGCAAGTATATTAGATCTTGCACTGCCTGTGCCATTTCCAAGCTAGCCATCAAGAAGAAAGGCTTATACACCCCTCTTCCTACTCCAGAGTATCCTTGGGAATCCATTTGAATGGATTACATGTCTGGCCTTCCATCCATCATGCAAGGAAATGACTGTGTATTTGTGGTCGTTGATTGATTTTCAAAGATGACTATCCTCACATCCTGCAAGAAGAATATCATAGTGGCATATACTGCAAATATATTCTTTGAATGAGTGTGGGTCCACTTTGGAATACCATAGACCATCATCTCTAACCAGGACAAAAGTTCCTCAACACATTTTGGTCAAGTCTCTGGTCACTGTTGGACACCAAGCTCACAAAATCCACTACTTTCCACCCCCAAACAGATGACCAAACTGAGGTCATCAATCAGATTATTGTGCACATCCTGTGCATGTACAACTCTAAGAATCCATGTACATGGGACGAGAGTCTCCCCTATGTTCAACATAGTTACAACATGGATCTCCATAGCTCCATCGAACATGACCCATTTCTGATGGGGTTGGGATTCCAACCCTTGGGACCCATTGATGTTGCACTTACTCTTGCCACCACACAGACAGAGTCTTCCCATGATCATTCTACAACTGACAAATCCACTATATTTATTGAGCAGATTCATCACATTCGCCAACAGGTCTAGGAGATTTTTCAAAAATCCAATGCTAAGTACAAGCAACACCATGTTCAACAAAGGGTACCACACCAATTTCACGTTGCCGACAAAATCTAGTTACATTTTCAGAAGGAGCGTCTCACGGGGCCCCATCAGAAGCTCTGCCCACTTCGCTATGGGCTTTACACTACCACCAAGGCCATGGGTAGCAATGATTTTGAGCTCAACGCTCCACTCTTCCTTGATCTGCAGCCAGTGTTCAATGTGGACCTCCTTCAACCATATTTTCCACCATTATTGGACACCTTAGAGATCATAGATCAATGGACACCGACGGAGCTCAACCTTGATTGCATGGAACAAGAATCCACTTATCAAATACTGGACACACAGGTCAAGGGAACTTTCCAGCAAAGGATCCAACTTTATTGGGTTGTCAAGGCAGGGAAATTCCTACACCAAGGAAAGTGGCTCACCAGGAGCCAAATCCAACATAAGTTTCCTCACCTGATGGGGGAAATCAATGCAATGGACACCATTTCTTCTTAAGCGGGGAGGATTGATCTGATTTCCTATTGGTGTCCACCCACCTATTCCAACTGAATCCTCTTGTCCATTTTTAGTTCGGCATGGTCTTCTGCACTTCTTTGTAATTGTGGGTTCTACACTTCCAAGGTTGTATGAAGACCTACACATCTTCTAGGTGGATATTGGTGGTCTGTCACCTAATCCAACTAGATTTTTTTGTATGTTTTCATATCAACACATCTTGTTGGAATTTCAGGTTTGTTTTTGAGGAATATTTTTTTTTTGGCTCTCCATAGTATAACTATAGACAAATTTAGAGTTGTATGGAAGAATGTGTATTTGTCTGAAATACCTTTCCAACGGGCTATCACACGCCTAAAACGAAGGTCGTATGCAAAAGTTATGACCCCGAGAAGTTGAGGTACCAAATTACCCATAGGGGCCCACATGACTTTTAGCGTTTCACCTCCTAGGGTTAGGTTTTTGTATGTCTAGTGTTTTGGCATTCATGAGTAATATCAAAAAGGCCTCTAGATCCTCATTGTAACAGATTCTTCTCAGATGGATGCGCGTAGCAACCACATCTCTTCTCAGAGATAGATACCACCATTCAAGAAAATGTTTCAGTTTTGCAATTTTACAGTTTCATCCTATTTCATTATTCAACAGAGGATATTGTTCATTGGATATATTTGTTATTCTTCATATCTCTATGTTTAGTCTATTCAATCTATTGACTAGTTTGTTCCGCTCCTAAATCTGGATCAACTATTAAGGGATGAAGACCAAGCCCTAGTTTCTCATGCTAAAGGAGGAAATAAAAGGTTTCAATTCCAGAAGGAGAACCACCTACATAAGGAATCTCACTCCCCAAAGAGATTCAACCATTTCCATAAAGAATATCACCCTCCAAGGAGATTCCATAAATTTCATAAAGGAAAAAGAAGCGATAAATGTTTATCCTCTTATCAATGCCATCATTTTGATAATATGGGACATATTTCTAAGAATTTTCCTTCCATAAGGGAACAATACAAGAAGAGAAATAATGAAATACGTCATGCCCATGCAGTTGAAGGTGATGATCCATCCACAAAGTTGACTAAAGAAGAGATTGAAGACTATGTCTTATTTTTCTCTCTCTCAGGATCTGTGTCACTTGGAGAGGATACTTGGCTCATAGACAGTGGTGACCCTAAGCACATGACATGTCAGAGAGACATTCTCTCTATAATTACAGAAAAAAAACTTTCCCCATAAAGTTACAATTGGAGATGAATACCAGTACCCTATCATAGGAGTGGGAAAATCCACCTACAAAGTTGATTCAATGACCCCGATGAAAATGAAGGATGTATTATATGTACCAGATTTAAAAAAGAATTTACTTTCTATCTCATCTTTAGATAATAAAGGTTTTAGGGTGAAATTCATAGATGGTGAAGTTCTCATGTGGCTTAAAGGAAAAACTATAGAATATTCAATTGTCATTGGTGTAGAAGAAGGTGACCTGTATAAGTTAAAAGGTCACTAATATGAAACCTTAACTCACTCCACTGAGAGTCCTTGTGAACTTTGGCACATAATACTAGCTCAAATTAACTACAAATCCTTACCATATGTAAGAAAGGTAGTTATAGGTCTAAGAGAATTCAACGTTGAGCATGAAGGTATGTGCAAGGGATTTGCATAAGGAAAGAACATAAAGAATCCTTTCTCAAAGAGAAACAATAAAGAAGAAGGAATCTTGGAGCTCATCCACTCATATGTATGTGATCCAATGCCATCAACCTCTCTTAGTGGGTATGTATACCATGTGTCATTTATTGATGATTATTCTTGCAAGACTTGGGTTTATGTAACATCCCCAACATCCAACTGGGTTATGGCACATAAAAATTTCGAACTGTATAAAAAATTAAAACATATACACACAAGAATTCTTCCAGAACTTTATATATAAAAATTAAAACAGAAAAATACATTTTGCAAATGCACATATTCATACAGAATAATAATAAAAATACACATGCATCACACACAAGAATAACATATAAAAATAAATGCATACATAATAATGCAACATGTAATTTAACACACAATTGACACTTATCTTGGTAAAACTATCATCAACTTCATGCAGACCTTCCACGAACCTCTCAGCCTTACACCACACTACTCATCACTCTTAGGAGTGGGTCACCTCCGAGCTGAGACTAAACTCTACCCAGGTAAACGGATTCCTAACCAAGATGATGTATCTCAAGCAACAGGAAAAACTCTGTCATAGGTGCCAGCTCGAACTAATAGACTATAGTCCCTCATTCCCCACATGTTCATCCCACCCCAAGAAGTGAGTCCTCTCTCTGCTCAAGATTCCTTCGGTTGCCCTACTTCCTTTCTGGTGCTTCAACAACAGGCCAGACAGGAAGTCTCGGAGACCTGTAGCTGTAGTTTAGCAACTTCGGGAAATAAATTCCCACCAATTCCCTCACCTAGAGAGAAATTTTTCATGGGCCTAACAACTTGCCTCTTCAATATCCCATGGTCCTGACAACCCGCTTCTTCATTCCATCTCCTAAGATAACCAGGTATAGATGTAGGTATGGGTATGAGTACAGGTACATATACAGGTACATGTACATGAAGGTATGAAGGACGACTAAATGAGTGAGTGAATGATGATGGAAATCCTCCAAAATGGACTAAGTCCAAGATATATGTATGCATGTCTCCAACTTGACACTTGTTGTGTTGAGAACTACTTTGGCCCACTTGTTCCCATCCCTAGAAGTTAGGATAAAATAATTATCCATACTTTATACTTTAAGAAATATTAGTATAATGATCCTTTTTGGCTTAAGCTCCCTAGCTTAACCCCTTATCCTTAAATTTTATCCCTCCTTTCCCTAACTAGTAGAGTTTAGTCCCCCATACTCTTTTATTGTGGTCAGTCTACACACAACGATGTATTATATTAATGATAAGACATATACAAAAATAGGCTCACTGGCCTTTAACATCTAGGCTCTCTGGCCTAATTCAACACATAAGCCTCCTAGCTTATAATAACTGGCTCACCATCCTATAAAACATAAGATATACACAAAAGGCTATCTGGCCTCAAAATCACGTGCATTTAACTTTTCTACGCGCGGTATCCTGGAATGTGCACACTTCGTCAATTTAGTGCACAATACATGTGTGTACTATACCATGGAAGGTGCATGAAAAATGATATAAAAAAGATCAACATATTAAGTAGTTTTTCATTTACATTTATAGTTGGGGTTCATCCTAGGGCTATTACATCCCCCCCTCCCCCCTTATTTATGCACTGTCCTCAGTGCAATATATACACATATACAACCAAAATTTCAAAAATCCTAAAAAAGATGTGGGTATTATGCCCACATAGCATCCTCATGCTCCCAAGTTGCATCCTCAGGACTATACTAGATCCATTGGACCTTTACAAGCTCTATGGATCGATTCCAAAGTTGTTTGATTTTCCAGTCTAGAATGTGTACCAGTTTCACTTGGAAAGTGCCTTCTTGCTCCACCTGAATATCATTCCAATCAATAATAGGATTAGCATCAGGTATATATTTCTTAAGAAATGATACATGGAATACATTATGAATAGACATTGATGCAGACAAAGAAAACATGTATGCTACAGGCCCAATCCTCTCTAAGATTTCAAATGGCCCACAATAGCAATCTCCCAACTTTGAACAATTTCCCAACTTCAGGGAACTTTTGTTGGCCTTTACTTTCAAGAATACATGGTTACCCACTTTAAATTCCCTGTGAGTTCTACCTTTATCAACATAGATTTTCTTCGTTTCTTGGGAAGCCTTTAAATTATGTTTTCTTTTCAACATTTTCTCTTCCATCTCCCTGAGTAATTCTAGCCCATCTACTGCTCTATCTATTGGGTTGTCCCATCTTACTTGTGTGTTTCACCTTCTGCCATAAAGTGCCTCAAATGGGCTCATCTTTAGAGATACTTGGTACCTGTTATTATAAGAAAAATCTACTAAGTGTAGGTAGTCTTCCCATTTTGATGGTTTATCCATCACATAAATCCTCAACATATCCTCAATCACTTGATTCACCCTCTCTGTTTGTCCATCTGACTCTATATGATAAGTTGAACTAAAATTCAAATTTGTTCCAAATCCCTTAAATAATCCCTTCCAAAAATTTGATGTAAATTTTGGATGTCTGTCAGACACAAATGTCTTGGGTATACAATGTAATCGAGAAATTTCTCTCATATAAACATCAACAATGTTGGTTTCCTTGTGAGTGAGTTTTACTAGAATAAAATGGGCATCTTTAGTAAGCTTATCCACCACTACCATAATAGAATCATGTTGTTGTTTTTTTTATTTTTATTTTTTGGGGGGGGGGAATTTGGTGATGAAATCCATTGTTACAACTTCCCATTTCTACTCAGGGATGGGTAATGGCTGCAACAAACTAGTTGGGTGTCTATGCTCAACCTTTACCTTTTGACACTCCAAACATTTGGCAATAACATCAACAATAAAATCAACAAATTCTTTCTTCATGCCTAGCCAATAATATTGTCTCTTGACAACTACAATAGTTTTATTATAACCTCAATGCCTTGCATAAGGTACATTATGAATTTCTCTCAATATCAGATTTTTCAATTCCTGGGAATTTGGTACATAAATTATTCCAATGTATATGATAATCTCATCATTTTCTAGCTTATAGTCTTCAATTTTCTGCTACAAAATACCTTGTTGTAATTTTGTTACTAATTCCTTGTGTTTCAAATTTGATTTTGCAGCCTCCAAGATTATGTCTTTCAAATATTATTGGTACATGCTAATGGTTGTAGCATGCAATTCATGCAGTCTTCTTTTGAGTGCATCATCCACCTTGTTCTCTTTCCTTTTCATATGCTTTATATCAAATTCATATTCACTGAGAAATTTTAACCACCTGTTTTTCCTATAATTTAGAGTTGGTTGATCAAATAAATATTTCAGACCATTATGGTTTGTCCTCAGCTTGAACCTTTTCCCCATCAAGTAGTGCCTCCACTTCCTCAAGGCATGCACTATGGCTTCCAACTCCAAATAATGAGTGGCATAGTGCCTTTCATGCTCCTTCAACTTCCTTGATTCATAACATACAACAAACCCATTTTGACTGAGCACATCAAAATATTCATTTACATAGTTGTTTTGGAAAGGAGGTTTTATTTGTTGATCACCTTGATTTCTTTGATCTCTTTTCTTGATTTATGGAACTAGAGCTCTTCTAAAATTTTGATTTATGGGATGAAAATTAGTTTGATATCTGGTGGAGGGATTACTATCAAAGGAAATTCTTTCCATAAACCTTTCCATAGTCTTCATCATCAAATCAAATTTTCATTTAATGACTGAGAAGTTGAGGGTTGTGCCTCTCCTTGAACCTTTTTCATATCTCTATCAGGATTATGTTTTATCTTTCTCGAGGCCATAAGATTTACCTCCACTTCAATTGCATCACTCATCATGTCATCTAATGTAGTATATATTATTTCTCTCAACAACAAGGCAAAGCCATTGTCAAAAGAGTCATAATATCAAAGTTGGGAACCTCTAGGAGGATATTTCACTTCAACAGGAATTGAGTAGTATACTTTCATAAATCTAGTTGAAAACTCTTGTACTATTTCATTAGGTGATATATTTATGTTATTGTATTGAGCCAGCAATTGAAGATAATTCTTCTTGTCACCCCACCTTGTAAGGAAACTTGTTTCAAAAGATGTAGAATTAAGAATTCTTGCTATTGGAATGGATTTGAACCATTTTCTGAATTCACATGAGAGACTTTGTGCAAACAGTCTCAATTTTTCATCTTCATGATCTACCTCCTCTAGGTCAACAAAGTCATTAAACCAATCTAAGTGTCATTGGGATGATGCATTCTCTTCAACATCAAATGATTTGATTCTTTGATTATAATTCTGAGGTAAATCATGAAACTGAGTAGGTAAGACAAGGGGTGCAAATATTTCTTCCATGGGTTTAGGAAGAGTTTGAACCAGTTGACTAGTCTGAGTGGAAATTGCATTAGTTTGAATGGGGGAAATTGAGATCAAAGTTTGGAATTTCTTCTCATCAAAGATGACTTCATTCAAATTATATTATGATATGGATCTAAACAAGGTTTGCTCAAATTTTAAATCAAAGTCAAGGTCATAAATGATTTTTACCCTATCTTTGGGTAAATATATATTTTTGTCTAGGAAAGAAACTGAGTCGATTGTCCTTTGTTTTATTTTATGTAAAATTTTCTTAGGATCAGACACATATTCTATAGGTTCTAGATTAGGGTTCATTCTACTGTAAAGTGTCTTGGGAACTAGGATTTCTTATTAAAACTACTTTATGCTATTGATATTATTAAATGAAGTCACTAGGGTAAATTAAGTTCAACCAATAAAGGGTGTCTGATTCACTGTTACCCTTAGGAATCAAATCTAAAATTTTAGTCGTCCTTTCCCAGGGAAACTTTTCAATTTCAATCCCTGGTAACGATGCCAAAATGTTAGAACTCAGTAAATTGTTTTGGTTGAGGAAACAACCTAAAAAGGTAACCACAAACCTATTTAGATATGGATACTAGCCTACTTAGTTCGGAGAGAGCTATCTCTTGTCACTTAGTCTCTGATGGATGTTTTTTCTTGATAAGAAAATGGATAGGGTTTAAATTTTTGAGTGGATTTAATAAAGTTTTATTGAGAAGGAGGAGAAGGATGTTATTTGGGCTATGGAGTCAAATATTGAAAACGAATGAAACTAATGTTTGGTAGATAGAACATCTCAAAGGAATAAAGGCTAACTTAGGTCGATGAAACCTTTAGTTTTGATTTTTTTGCAGGGGGTGAAAGAGGAAAAAGGAAACACATAATAGAATCAAAGCACCATATAGATGAATTCTAACCTAGTTAGGAAGAAAGGACAGAGTTTAAATTCTTTGAGTCTAGAGTAACATTTAGATGAATTCTATACTATTAAATATCAATTTATATGGAGGAAAAAATGAGATGCAAGTAGGGACACAAGAGATACATACAAAAGATAATAAACACATTGTCATCTCATCACCATTAGAGTATTTTTCATGAAGGTCCAAGACTTCTACATTTTCATTTCATTCATATTCAAAAACTTACAATGGATATAAAAATTATTATAGTTCTGCCAAATCCTCCTTTACATCCTCATAAATCTAAAAATATAAGAACCTATTTTCTAAACTAGGCTACTAGGAGTCGAGCTCCAACAGACTACAATAGTGGATCTGATTACATTGGAAGAGAACAAATCCAAAATAAATTTTCTATAAATATTAATTTTGTTTTGACCATATTTAATGCAAAACAAAATGTATCTTATACAATCAAATATGTGAGAAAAAAATGATTCCGATATGTGGATGAGTCATCAGGTGCATCTCGAGACCCCTTTGAGACAATTGGTGTGTTGTTAGGTAGCCATGTCACCTTCACGTAGCAGACTGGAGCTAGCGCTACGTAAATGGTACCTACAACTTTTGCGTAGTATATTTTCGTAGTGCACTTGGTTTTCTTGAAACTTGTGCAGATCCAATTGGAATCTACCGATTTGAAGCTTGATTTGACCTCCAGTGTGGTACATCAATCATTTTATATTATCCTTTTCAATCAAATGTGTCTACAACATTTGCATAGCATGGGATCGCTACACAAGTGTTGTGTATACTTGTTTATCAATCCAACATCATTTTGTGCCCAAAAAAACGTTTCTGCTATCACCCTTGTGATAACATTCTCCCATATCAAAATGCATATTTTCCACAACTATTATGACATGAACAAAACTTTAGATGGTCACATACCCAAAAGACAAAAAAATGAAGTTTCTTTAGTCATATTTCTACTACTTCTGTAAGTAGTTATAATCTTCTGGCTTCATCATTCAATTGCAACCTTTGTTTAAGATACATGTTTTTCTTCCTTAGTGTTATTATGTGCACCTTCAAATTTCCCAGTTTCTTGAACATGGTTACATTTCTCTTCAATTTTGATTGGGCAATGGAAAGGGATGCACAAGAATTTTATCTTGTTGGTTTGCATTATTTAAAGTGTTTCATGGCTTTTTCATCTGATATCCTCTTTTCTTATTTGAGATGAATGATTTGATCTTGAGATTCCCTCAACTCCTTATTAATCCATCTTATGTTCTTTTCTCCTTTTGTGGGTGAAGTAGGATGTCTCTCACTTACTGCTTTCTTTCAATGTATCTTTGAACTCTTCTTCCTAGTTGAGGATTTTTTCAGAGGAGCTATAGGCTTGGGTAAAACTATCATCTCAGGGTTGTGCATGAATTCCTTCCCCATTGACATTTCTTGCATGGGCTCTGTCTTGATCTCTGATGTGTGTTCCTCATAACCTCTCTCAACTAGATTCCTCTTTAGCTCTCTACTCTCTTGATAAAACTGAGCAATCACATGATGAGCCTCTCTAATATGTTTTTGCATTCCCCTAAATTCTGATTCTTTCTCTCCTACTTTGGTTTGGCCTTCATCTATCTCTTGAGCTACAACCTCAACATATTTTGTTTGCACTATAGGTTTAGGAATTCCTCTAGTTGTTGATCTTGTGGTTGGCCTTCTAGGTGTCTAGGTCTCTTTTGGTTCATCGATAAACACCAAGTTCCTACCCTTTTTTGGAATTGGATGTCTTGGAGGAGAGCCTTCAACTTCCTTTTCTTTTCCTTTCTCTGCAACACTTTCTCCCTTTTGACCTAAGCTTCTAGGATATAATATTTCAGCAGATAATGAGGTATCTCTTTTGGGGTATTGGGAATATTGTCCAAGGACAAGAAATAATCCCAGTCCATGTTTACATTTATGAGTTCCTCAACAACTAGTAGCTTCACTAAAAAAAGTGGAACAAGCTACTCTTAAGTTGGTCAGCCTTGGATTGGACCTTGTCTTCCATCTTTACTAAGCTTCTATATAGGTAAAAAGGTAAGTTGAGATGGTTTTTCCCTATCAAGTGCATGAGGAGTCTCACATGGTACTGGTAGACCCTATAAAACATACCCTCACAAGTAAAATGTATTTGTATGACCCTCAATATCTTCCCATAGGGCTCTAGCACATACTCCCTAGGAATGGTGGCTCCTATACTCTGATTTCTATATTTAGGCTTGAGGAAATCAATGTAAAACACAAAATCTAAATGCATACCTTTAAACCATATTTCCCTTAGTATTGGGATCTCTGTAGAAGAAGCTATTGTCCCCTCTGACACTGGGAAGATTACCTTTGCAATTGTTTTCTAGACACCATTGTATTTGAGGGAAAACTCCTTTGTCATATGTTGGTTATATCCTTGAATTTTCTCACAAAATTGAATGCACCTGGTCTGATCAAAAGAAACTTTGAATGTAGGGTCTGATTTCACCAAACTGACACTCTGTGGCTCATACCTTAACACATTCCCTCCTCTGTGATTATTTTTCTCGTATGTTTTATAGCTACATGAATATCTCTGTAAGATGGATGTGAATCTATGGTAGGTGGAGAAGTGCTCAAAACCTAACAGGTAAGTTTGCACATCAAGCCTAATAGAGATAGGATTTTTTTCAAAAGAGTATGAAAAACCTTTGTGTGTGATAGGCACATTACTTAGCTAGGTATCAATGTGTGGGTAATCATATTTTAAACGTGTTTATCACAGTTGGTGACTGGGTATGATATGAGGAGTGGGAACATCGAAACTGGGATTTACATAGTGAGGAGAACATGATAGAAGTTGCGTAGTGCGAGGGTCTACACAACATTTGCGTAGTGAAAAATAAGGTTTGTGTAGCAGGGGATTTTGGAGCTTGCTCGAGAGGGAAGAAACCAGATTGTAGGTTTAGAATGCGTGCAGAGGGATGAAAGATGATGGAGAAGGATGTATGATTTGATGTGGAGAGGTTTTGAGAGGGAATAGTACCCATTTGAAGTGAAAAGACCCTTTATATCATTTAAGTGACTTGCACAATGTGCCTAGTTTTTTATCTTTCCAAGGTACATATGACATAAATAACCATCAAGCACTTGCACTAACTTCACTACATGTGATCATGCTT
>ML873428.1:0-10661 GCA_009831015.1 Picea engelmannii | reverse complement strand
ATATGTAAATCAAATTTATTGAAATATTCACCATCAAGTAAATTCAAATGAGTTGGAATCAATCAAATTCAAATTCAATTATTTCTCATAGCGAGCATATTCAAATTTGATCAACCATTGTTAGAATGATACAATATCATTTTATTTTAAACAAATTAATTATTATTCATTTACATGTTCACACAATGCATTATGGGTGGACTATAGGTATTGTATAAGAAAATACTCCCTATACTTACTCACCAAAACAAGGATTTTTAGTCTAAATCTATTCAAGAGTGGTAGCAATATCAATTTTTTTCCCATAATAAAAAGCATTTGCAAAATATTTTTTTCTAAATGTAATGGGATAGTTTAGAATCATATCAATAAGCAACCACATACATCAATTATTCCCTAACTCTATTTTTTACCAACTTTCCCAATTAAAGGTATAATAGCATAATATCATTCAAAGTGGTGGTACTCTTCTACCTTTCAATAAGAGCATGATTAGCCATAGTAATTTCTATGCAATAATTAAACGTTATCAAAAAAGGCCAATTCACAAATTAATTTCCTATCTCAAGTGGAATATCAATCAATAATGTCACCTTAAATGGTTCTTCACATCCAACGACTTTATTAGCATGTCTACATCATCCTTGCAATTATTTAGCAGAAATTCATACTAACTTCAACGCATACTTGGGATAAGTTTGTTGTATGAGAGTTCAAAATCATTCACACAATTAGTTTCAAAGACATATATAAAGTATTTTTCTCTCTTCCAAATGGAATCTAGCAACAAGACAAAATATGCCTTATCCCATTCCATACATAACACTCTTGCAAACTTTCTATATGATCTTTACATACTAGCACTCATAGTACACAACATAGCATAACCTTCAAGATGAATACAATTAGGTAACAATGTAATTACCCAAAACATAAAAAGTACAATTTCTTATTCCATAGTCAAACCCATCTATGTATACATATCAATAGATATGCATTCAAGTTAGGAGACCTATACATTCCTCTTTGTGAATAACAACTTCACTCTATATAGTTATAAGCATAAGAAAACTACATAATCATATGAATACATGATCCTCAAGGGTGCTACTGCTAAGTCTCATTAGAAAAACATATATACCACCAAATATCACTATTTTAACAACAATAAAACTCTTTCATAATAGTCATAAGACAAATTCATCTTAGTAGTCATCTATAGCACCATGGATGAAATACATATTCACTTTTAAGGAAGAAAATCCTAAGGAATAAGATAATACCTTTAAACCCATGCATTAAACACCATCTACATTGAATAAAGAAAACTATCATCAACAAATAAAGCTATTATCCTGCTAGGCAAACAACCAATGATTCAAGCCAAAATACCCAACAATCAATAATGCACATAATTCATATGGTAAATGCATTCTTGGTGTATAAAAACAAGTTTGTAAACATTTCTATGCATATTTTGCATAAGTCAAATCATATGCTTGCAATTTACATTCATACTATAGACAAACCACCAGTGGATCAAGTGTGGATGGAATAAATATGCCAAATCTTGGCTAAATCATTAGGTAATACAAGAACAAGTTAGCATGCATAATATCAATAATATAACAAATAATATCACTTCTAAATTTAAGGAGGATATGTGATGTGATAAATAATTAGTGGATAAAATAAAATTGAGATACTACAAGGAGGTGGTCAACCCTAATTTAGAATATCAAAATTACCTCTCATTTTTTAGAAGTGCAAAGAAGAAAATCAACATTGCTAAAATAAGAACAAACTCTCACGAGCTACATAGTGAAATTGAGCATTGGACAATTCTCAAAACACTGTGAGATGAAATAATTTTTCATCTTTGTGACATTATGAGGGTAGAATATGAAAAACACTTCCTCTTATATTACCCTACCTATACCCATATAATATCCCAATTTAAAAATATTTTCCACAATATAGACCTTCCTAACCTTCTTAGTCATCAAAACTATGGTGATCTTGGAATGCTTCTCTCAATGTTTTTTGAGCATAGAAATGCAAGTTTAAATAAATCAAAGTAATATATTACCTTCTTGAGGTACAATAGACCAATTGGTCTTAGTGGGAATTAATAATCCTCATTATCATTTTTATATATTCACTCTAGCATTTATATGAGTGTGATGAATAAAATACCAATAAATGCCAAGTGCACGCAATGTTGGCATTTGAAAGCATATATATATATATATATATATATATTAAAACTCTAAATAATTCGAAATTCAATTCTTGCAGACATTCTCATACAAGTTACCACAAAAAAAACTCCAAAGGTTCTACAAAATCTGTAAATTGATGTAATGTTATAACAAGGATTATCTCATAAATTTTACACTATTCACTCTATGTGTGACAAGAATATTTTGTTAGCTTATAATAACACCAAAACCACTTTCATTCATTCATTTGAGCCCATACAACCCCTACTATTGTAACTTGGATCTGATACCAATTTGTAATGTACCTTCATTCTTAATATAAAAAATAGGGTCTACTGGTCTAACACTTCATTGATGGAAATAGTATGTAAATCGAAATACACAAATTAAGACCATTTACAATTTTGAAATACTTATTATTAATTACTATTATAGAGTTTGGAATTACACCATTCAACATAAGGTCAAGCTTTCCATATTTAAACACAAGGTCTATATTGTAATTTACCTAAACAACAAAATCAAGTTAAAGATCTCAATTTAATTAGAAAAATCACTTCACAATTTTCCACATAATACATTTTTAAGATGGCAACACTTAATCATAGATAGCATAACAAAATTACAATAATCATAAGCATATGATTCACATACTGAATTTGTTTCAGAAGTTCATCAATCATCTCAACTCATCAATTCCCTAGAATCTCTTAGATGGAGGTCTTGTTCCCTTCAAAAGAGGACATTCTGAGCGTTTAGAGTTAAGGTCCTTAAGCTCATTTATATAACACCTTCTCCCTTTATTAGAAATGTGAATCCATGATCATTAGGGTCATATTAAACATAAGAAATGATTTTTTTTAATATGTGGGCTTCTTTCCTCTTTATTCACTAATACATGGTTATATAGAATGGAATAAATCCTTATAGAAAAGGAACTTGAAATATTGAGGAAAAAGCATGATACAATTAATCATACAATAGAGGTGAATACCTCACAATAATCTTTGAAATCATTTACAATAGTTACACAATAATCTATGCATAAATTTCATATAATTTCAGGAGTATGTGGGATATAGCCTCCTCTTTCTTTCAATAGGAAAAAGTAAGAGTAAGCATGGTTCAAACCAATAAATAAAAATCTCATTTAATCCCTTAAAAAAGCTCACATCAAATTCCAAAAAAAATCATAGACAACAAACACAAATCGTCTAGGGTATGTGGGATTTAAGTATCCCTTCTTGACCCGTCTGTATTTTCACCTTTTGGGGAATGAAACGGATGAATCTAATTTTGAAATTTGGTGAGAATGTCGATATTGATGTCAACGACTTGTCATTAAAATTTGAATTCTAACGGACATCGTATGGCCAAGTTATAGTAGAATTTCATCTATAGCCATTTTGTATTTTTAAGGGTCATACCAGTGAACATGAAGCTGATTTTTGGAAATCATATAGGTATTAATATACGATACCTTTTATTAGAATTGGAACACCAATGTACATGATATGACCAATTTATAGTATAATTTTATCTACAACCATTTTTCATTTTTAAAGGTCGTACAGAAAAATCTAATGTTGAATTTTGGTGAGCATGTAGATTTTTTTTTTTTATAAGAGTGTAAGAGCTTGTATTACTAAAGGAGGGTTATGATACAAAAAAGGGGGACTCCCTAGTCTTCCAAAAAGGAAACCAGACCAGAGGTTCCCAAGTTGTGTTTTCTGAAATAAACGAGGAGTGGGATTGGACTACGGCCATGGGAAACCATCYCAGTCCTACCATATCCAGTTTTTGAAAAGATAAGAACAACAAACATGAAAAAAACAKAAGTTGAGACTGACACTAGACTGACCAGACTGACTTGACAATAGACTAACCAGACACTAGTCCAGGACAAAGATGTGTTTCTTTCCTTCATCYGCYTGGCCCTTGTTCTCCTCCTTCTGGGAGATCGTGCRGGTCTTTCTGATATGTGTTGGTGCTMTGTTTCCATCAGCTGGCATGATGTCCATGTGATGGACGTAGCRCAGGTAGAGGTGGAATTGAGAAGCCAACTGCTCCATCTTGGATTTTTGGTCCTTCTCAACCTCATCTAGCAGTTTRGTAATGGTTTCTAGACTGYTGAGGCGACTCAAAATTTTGTTCAACAGTTTCTTGTGTTCCTTGTTGTCCTCCAGTCTGKCGTCTTCCATTTTCGAGCTCACTTTTCCAATCATCATCTTTGTTAGCCAYGCCATCTCCATCRTTTTGTGGTAGATGGTTTCCCTAGGCTATGTGGCTCYTGGGTCAGTTACCCAATTAGCTTCATGAGTCAGAGCATCCCATGCTTTKCCCTTGCGTTTTTCTTTGATTTCCTTTTCCCATYGGGTAATGGTAGCTTTTCRTTTCGGTGCAACCAGAGTATGATAGGTTCCCTCCACATMTTTTGCCACCTGATCCATCCTTGAGACCTRTTGAGGAATGTTTGGAGTTTCCTTCCTCAGGGGGTTTCTTTTGCTATGCATTYGCTTCATTCACACCATCCCATCTGGCCTATGGAAACTCCTTTGCTATATTCTCAACATGTTCTTGTCTACACAAGGGTTCCTCCTTTCCMTGCCCTTGTATCTRTGGTAGCCCCTGCAGTTGCGCTCTTCYTGTTTTCATTTATTTATGTTGTGTCTGCTCTTATTGAACTTCCCTTGCTGCGGAATCATCCTTCCAATCATGGTCTTCCCGTAGAGGTGAACCTTCCCGTCCTTTTTCCCCGTCACAGTAYGTATGAYCATGATGCTTCGGTCGTTAACCCTGTGTGGGCCCTTGCCCCTACTCATTTGATATCCTATGGTGCTACTCTTCRTACTTKTTCTTTGGAGTGGTGTATCGATACTAGTTTGTATCAATCCCTCTTTCCTTACATCATTCATTGCCTRTTGTTTTCCATCTATACTTTCCCACGGTCTTTCCCCATAATTCTTACTGTTGACAGGACCTTGTTGYCGTACCCTATCCTGTTGTATAATCTRATCCTGCATTGTAATTGGTGGTAGAGTGTTGGGAAGTCATATCCTATCTGGGTCCTTCGTTCCTTCYGCTAGGCCTTGCRTTTCCCTCCTCGATGTGACCTTCCTTTMTTAAACTATCGTCACAATCTTTTGTCGTTAGTTGGATRKAGTCTATTCTGAATTTTCCATTCARAATGTTGATCCAAGTAGTTTCTAGTTCTGGTCCTTCCTTTCTAACCCCCTCATTGGCGATTCTTTCCGCYAGGCCATTCACTGACCTGTGTACCCAACGCAAATCCATTGTGTTCATTGTTTATAGATKCTCCTGGATTTTGCRTAGGGAGTGTGCCAAGCGCCAGTGTCTCTGAACCTTGCCCACTCTGGTGCCATTTTGGAGTCTCTTCACCATGTTGATAACCAAGGTGGAGTCACCTTCCACGATATTGTCTGTCATCCTTTCACGTCTTAGAATTTYGAGACCAAGCTCCAGGGATCCAAATTGCACTGCRTTGTTGGTTGATTTTCCCATACTCCCAACAAACAGYCGGATTATGCTACCACCACTATCTTTGATCACCCCTCCCATCCCTATCATTCCTGGGTTTCCTTTTTCTTCCCCATAAAAATTCAACTTGAGGAACCCTGTTGGAGGGGGTGTCCAGTTGCGCTCTCCTATTTGGATTTGYGGTGGCCTCCCTACCTGTGTGTTGTTKMACCCGTATTTTAGGTGAAAATCTTCCAGGATGYAGGAGTCATGGCCTATGAGTTGCTCTTTTTTGGTCTGGCAATTGCGGCTCTGCACCRTTTCTCATATTTGTGRCATTATTGCTTCTTTGAGTTTCCCTTCTAGAAGGMTTTTATTCCTGAAGATGCGTCRGTTCCTTTGTTTACATATTRCCCATATGATCATCCCCRGCATGATATTCCAKCATAGGTTCACCATTTCATTTTCKCTATAACTCTCATTCCAGTTGTTGATGGTTGCGCTGATGTTACCTAGGGTCCTACTRGACTGGCRAAAGATGTATGCCACCCAATCCCAGATCTTTGTTGTGTAATTACATTMATCGAGGAGGTGATTCATTGTTTCTTCCTTAGCTTGACAGAGGTGGAATTGTGATGGGCCTATGAAACCCCTTTTCCTTAGGTTTTCCCAGGTTAGAATTCAGTTGTGAAGTACTAKCCATTTGAACATTTTGATTTTTGGCCACTAGGGGTTGCCCCAAATCTTTCCCCACTATTGTGCCARATCTTCTTGCTCCTRGTTTGCGATGTAATTTCGAGATTCTTTTAAGTTGAATTCCCGACCATTTTCCCTGCCCCATCTTAATTGGTCCTCTTMTTATGAGACTACAATTTTCCTTTTCCCCAATTCCTCCTCCACCTCTTTCGTTATTGTTGTGATCTGATATCTATTTTATGGATTGATTTTTTCCCAGACCCTCCATATGTCGCAATCATTTTCTTATTTCCAATAGTGATGGATTTTGATTTTTCCTTGCACGGTCATTTCTTGTTGGAGTTCCTACCTATTCATATTTTCCATTCTGGGTTCTTTTTTCCATGCGTCCTCCCATAATCTGGATTTTTTACCATTCCTCACTTCTCTAAAGCTGTGTTTATGGATATAGGTTTTGTTGCGCCAGGCTATATTCCAGATGGTTGATCCCTCCCTTATGCCCATAAAATGAATTTGATCCTGGTCATTGATGTCTGGGGCATACTTGGCCTTCTAGAGGTTTTCCCATGGTAATGATTTTTCTTTGACTCATATCCACTAGAGTTTCACCCCATAGGCTTCGTTGGTTACTTGTGGGTCCTGTAACCCTAGGCCTCCTTTGCATTTTGGTTTGAAAACCTTGTCCCATGCCACTAGGGCCCATTTTTTCTTATTTTTTGCTCCTCTCCATAGGAAATCCCTTTGGATGGCTCTTATTTTTTGTAGTATTCCTTTGGGACTGGGAAACACTGACATCATATAGGTTGGAATTGCTTGTAGAACCGCTTTGGTCAAAATAAGTCTCCCCACTAGGTTGAGGGTTATGTAAGTCTAGTTTTTCACCGTCTCCTATAGTTTGTTGATCACTCCTTCCCACGTTTCCATTTTTCATGCTCTGTCCATCAGGGGGATTCCCAAGTATTTCATTGGGATCGTTTTGCATTCAAACCCCAAAATGTTTGCCAAGTTTCTTAGAATTGCAGGGTTGGTATTGAAGAAATAGATCATGGATTTGGAGTGATTGATCTCTTCTCCTGAGGCTTCCCCAAACTCTTATAAGATTATTTTATAGGCTTTTTCTACGTTGACCATGTGTGTTCCATGGAGTAAGGTGTCATCAACAAATTGTTGGCATGTGGAGGTAGGGCAGTTTTTGAAATTTTTGATGTCTGTTATTTCTCCTGTTGTATTTGCGCTTTTTATTCTTCAACTGAGTCCTTCCATCATCATAATGAACAGGAAGGGTGATAGCGGGTCTCCTTGTCTAATTCCCCTTGAAGGCCAGAATGGTTTGGTTGGGGCTCCATTGATTAAGAGTGAGTAACTTGTCATTGAGACTAGGCTGAAAATCCAGTTGATCCAGTGTTGTGCGAAGCCAAAGGATTCCACAGTCTTGACCATATAGTTCCAGCTAATTTTGTCATAAGCCTTTTCTAATTCAAGTTGGATTATCATCCCCCCTCTCCTATGGATTCTCATTGTGTGTATCAGCTCATGGGCATGGATGATGTTGTACAAAATTTGTCACCCTTCTACGAAACTTGCTTGTTCCTGTGAAATGAGTGTGGGTAGGAGAGGTTTCAATCTGTTGGCTATGACTTTGGAGATTATTTTGTAAACCACATTGTAGAAAGTTATGGGTCTATGGTCCTTGCTTAATTTTCTTTGGGGATTAGAGTAATCATTTTGTCATTTAGCGCTTTTAGAATGGAGGTTGAATGTCTGGAGTCTTCCACCGCCCCATAAACATCATGTTTGACCACTGCCCAGCAGGCTTTGAATAATTCCACTGTGAAACCATCTGGACCTCGGGCCTTTTCGTTGGGGATCTCCTGGACCACTTGGTCAATTTCCTCCTTAGCGATGGGTTTGTTTAGATTGATATTTTTTTCCTCGATAACTAGCCTGGGGATGTGTTGAGTTATTGATGTAGGAGCATCGCAAGGGCATGCAAGCATAGCTAGCAACGAGCCAGCGCGGAGATAAGAGACAGCTGGAAAAGTACCGAGCACATTTTTTTGAAAATGTTTTGAAATATTAATGAAGTCATTAAGTGGAGGCATGCTTGTATTATTGTAAAAGGACCTTGAGCGATCTACTCTCATCCATAGTAGATAGGAGCCTTTATGCGTAATGAATGTAGGTAGATAGAATTTAATGCTTAGATTAGACAGTTTAGAGCGTAAGAGGGAAACGGGATATAGACACCCTCATTGTATAGTTGTATTATTATTGTGAAGATAAGAGCATAGAGCAGAGAAGAGAAGAAGTAGAGAGTTGTGTAGAAGAATTCCATGTATAGAAGTTATGGATTAATAGAAAAAGCTTTGATTCAGATTCATGGTGTTGTGATATTCTCTGCATACGCGATGTTGAATGTTATGCTCATGAATGTTTTACTCTTTCTATCATGCATTTACTGTTTATGCTATGTGTGTATGATTTCTAGTTAAATGTCTGAAATCTGAGAGAGAGTAAGGAATGAGTTTCAATTGTTTCTCTATCTGAGCAAGAGTTCCTACAAGGAGTGCAGTTGAATTGTCCGCAAGGAGTACGTTGAAAAAGGGTTCATAGGTTTGTCTCTGAAAGCTCAGATAGGATAGTTTTTGTTCTCATTTCCTCAGAAGTGCAGTTAGGCACAGGATCCGTGCAAAGTGTGCGTAGGCCAAGGGTAGTTTCAGGGTTTGTAAGACTTGGAAAACTGTTGAGAGACTACTGCTGCAGGGAGTGCGCAGAGTCGAAGAATTTCAATTCTTTGACGTAATTGAAGGATTCGTCGCAAGGAGTGAGTGCGGGAGTCTTCTTTAAGACTCGGAGTTGGAGAAATCTCAGGAGGGATAGAGTCTTTGCAGTCGTCGAAGAAAAGCACAGAAGGTTGGTGCCTTGAGGCATTGAAAGGAGGTGTCGCAAGTTTGTGTTGCAGGCGGTTAAGTCCCGTGGCAAAACACTTTGTTTATGAGTGCATAAGTTCTTGAAGGGAGAAGCAGGCGGTCGAGATTCTCCATAGAGAATTCGTGAAGTCCCACGATCCGTTAGATTTCGCGGAGGAGCAAGGAGGTTACGGTGGTCATTTCTGCAAGCGGAATCTCAGGAGAGAGAGGGTCGTAGATTCACGCCAACGAGGATCATTGGGTCTACTCGTGAAATTCCATTTCAGGGTTTCGTGGGTGGAAGGACTGAAGCTTCGACACTTGGATTCGTGAAATTGTGAAATCCAAAACCCTGACACAACAGAAGATTTCATAGTGGGGCCAGTACTTGGACATGTGGCGGGGTTTGAACAATTCAGCATTTCGAGGTTTGAATGAACGAGGGTAAGCTAAGAGGTTGGCGGATCAAATCCCCGAAATGAAAAAGATAGAACTTCAGGATTTGAGAATTCAGGGTTCACAGTGACATAAGGTTGGGATCGCAAGTCTAGGACCCTCGATACCTGAAATAGAAAAATTACACGGGCTAGCAGATCGCGAGGAGACGACAGGTGGCAGAAGCCCATGTCGGCTGGAGAGTTGGTGAAGAGATGCGTGGAAGAACGTGGAGGTTCCCAACAAGGGTTATGGGACCTGGAGCAGGCATGCAAGTCTTTCAGGATTTTGGGACCGGAAAGTAGAAGAGACATAGAGCTCTTGTATATCAAGCTCCTGGTGCGCGAAATAGCGTTGACCGTTGGATCAAGAGAAATCTCCAGAACTGTTGATTTCTTATGGAGGTGGAACCTTAGCGTTCCAGCGTTTATCGGAACTCGGCATATCGGTGTTCGGAGGTCTGAAGGCGTAGCCTCTTGACCACAAGACTCACGAAGTCGTGAAGTCAAATCTCCCAAAGTGCGAAGGGAGATTCACCGAGGTTTTCTGTGGGTGTAGATTTCCCGAAAGGGAAATAGAAGAGCCAGTTTGAGAGAGCTCTTCAGGCCAGAGGAATAGATCGATCCTGTGTGCGTGGACTTCTGACCTACGGTTTGGGAGGGCTGCGTCAGGTGTGGTATCAGAGCCCAGAAAGATTTATTTTCTTTCTATAGTAGGTAAAAGGAATATTCGACATGCCATCGAGAAGAAGAGACAGACAAACACCCGATCCGCCAGAGGATAGGGAAATGTCGAGAAGAAGGGGTAGGCAGATGCCTGATCCAGCCATAGAAAGAGAAATGTGTGAATTACGCGCCAGACTAGAGGATATGGAGACAACACAGAGGCGTACAGCTGGTGTTGGGGATCTTAGTGATTCTGA
>ML873426.1:7570-19056 GCA_009831015.1 Picea engelmannii | reverse complement strand
TTATTTGTAATGTGTTTTTAAAATGATAAAGGTAGACGGTGGACTGCTATCTTTGCATATCCTTCCTTTCTTGAGTTTGTTTATTTTTTATTCGAACCATAACGTAATGTGAATGGTTGCCCAATTTATAAAGACACAAGAAAAAAGGGAAAATACCATATATTTATATTTATGATGAAATCACATGGTTTTGGTCTTCTGGTCATATCCAAAAAAAAAATCCTACTGAAAACATTATTCAAATTCTATACCATATATAATATTTGCCAACATTAAATCAGTGATAAGATTTTCCAATATTAAATCCCTCATAGGAATTGGATTTTAAAACAATCAAACATCTCGGCGTTGTCATCCTATCGAACAACCCTGCATCAAGTACATTATTCAAATTGTACATAAGAATAATAAATATCTACCAATTTTAAGTCTTTATGTCACTGATAGGAATTGGATTTTAAAATATTCCAACGGTTCCTCACTATACAATGTTATTTGAACACAACTCAAGGTTTCCTGAAATTTTCTTTATTTCATTCATTATTGTTTTGCTTGCTCTATGTCCATTCGGTGCTGAGTTGATCGATTCATCGCTATCATTTTGGTCATCAGTCTCATCCTTGATGTAGCAAAAAGCAACGCTCAACGGTGGTCCAAGATCATTAATACTAGTAAAACCTCTCATTCTCTTTGAACAAAGTGAAAACTATTGTGTGGGTATTTGGGGATCTTGGAGGTTTGTAGGCAGCTAGAGTGTTCGGGGTCCACCGTGTTAATGAAACATAAATAAACAAATTAGACATTGAAAGTTGGGGTTAACATTACCTGGCATTTGATATATCGATTTAAATATCAGGATAGAAATACAATGACTATGATACCTATATTTTCACGTGGGATGGAACATGCTGTGGTACCTCTGTGATATGGAGACTCTGGGAGATATTGCAGTGGTGGGAGTTATAAATGGTGGGTTGTCGATCTTCTATAATTGTGCGCCAATAACTTTTTCCCTTATGTTTATTTTCCCTTACAAACTCTTTTGACAAGTCACAACATACAAAATAGACAAATCTCACAGCAAAATAGAAATTGTTTTATCATTATTTTTTAATAATTTATAATAAATCATCATACAATTTTTACCTTTTTAATACTTAAGATCACAAATTGCCTTTTTACCTTTTAATCAAGAAGTTAAGATCACAAGGCTCAGGTCGTATTACAGGAGAGAGGCGAAACATAAATGTGAAACCAAATTATAGGAGAGAGGCAGAACAAAAATTTATAGGTTAAATTGAAAAGGAAGGGATAATTTACCTAAATCCCTGAATGAAATGGAAGTTTGGCAGTCTAGACAACCAAGAATTGGTAATGAACCTCCTCGCTCCTTTGTTGATGTGCATTAGCACTCTCCTTTCTCCTTGCTTGATGTGTAATAACATGCAAATTGAAATGAAAATGTAACTTATTCACTCAAACAAATGCAAATGAAACAAAGTATTTTGAAACAAAGGCAAATGAATAGAGGACAGGGCAGGATTACCATACACAGAGAAGAACGCTCCAGTGAGGCTGTGATAGGCGAGGGATAGATGAAGTCTGATCCAGGTAGAGGTGAGCGATTCCATGAAAATAATATGAAGGTTCAACAATCAAGAAACATGCACGTTAATTACTTCATACATGACTTAAATGTAAATACTCCTCACCATTTGAGGTTTTAGAGTGTAACTGCAGGACATGTATTCAAATTTAAAATCTACTTATATCCAATCCTCCCATAGCAGGTTTTGAAATGTAACGACAACCATGTGTACCATTGCAAGTTTTGAAATGTAACATGTACTTATTTCCAATCATCCGACCTGGTAGAAATTGTGGCCAACTTAATGAATTCTGTCGGATAGAAGCAATCGTTTCATATTCTCCATGGAAATCATGGCCAACACTTCAAACATGCGCAGAGGGGAGGTTGGAGGTTGAAATGATTCACTTCATATCCACATGGCCATAAGCATTCACCCTGGTAAAAAAATGACGGTGCGTAAAACTTTTTCATTGGCATCCAACGTCTACGCAGCCATACCCATCCACCTAGTAACAATAATTTAGTAAATCGTGGCCGACTTAACATGTTATTTCTTAATCACTAAACGTGGCAATCTGGTGGTGAGCAAGTAATTTTTTAATCTTGTTTATTAAATGTGAAAAAACAATCACATAAACATAAGTCTTTATAAATGAGTGGAAGTTAATTTATCAAAATCTCATCTATTGATTAGAGAATAAGTCAAAGAATATGCCATCATTTTCAATTGCCAACCCTAAGATTGAAATTTATGATTAAAAAGTTGATTAATCCACCGATTCCAATAGGGAGAACAGCTATCGCGTAATTAATTATTGCAAGAAATATCAACTTAAACATTTAGGTGTAGACAAAATTCCAATCACGAGAAACATTAACTTAGAATTAATTATTGCAAGAAATACCAACTTGGGCATTTAAGTTTGGAAAAAACTCCTATCGACAAAAACATTAACTTTTGGGTATTTGGGTCTCTGAAATTTTTATTAGGGAAGGCTGATGCCCAAAAGAGGGAGGGCGATGTTGGTCATCACGTCCCACCAGTTTCCATTGGTTTTAAATATGGAAAGGGGATCTCCCTCCCCCATTTCCCACCTAATAAAAGGGGTGGCATGAGGTGTGAAAGGGGTGAGGGTGCTTTTCAGCATCTTCTCGTCCGTTTCAACTCCTCCACACCACCTTTATTTTATATTTTTTTCTTTCATTCATGTGTTTTTTAAATTTATATTTAAATTCTCTTGTTTTTATTTATTTTTTTGTTTGTTTAATGTTTATTTTTATTTAATTAACTGTTTTAGTATTTTTCTATTTTGATTTATGCTTATGTTTTTTTTAAATTGTTTTTTTAATATATTTTTTTTAAATTTAAAATTTGTTTTTATTAATGTTTTTTTTTTTCAAGTTTTATTATATTATAATTTTGTTTTTCAATTTTTAATTTAAGACTTCCTTTTAAAATAATTAAAATTTTGTTTTTAATGTTTAATTTTTTTATTTTTATTTGATTTTTAAACATTTTTAAAAAACAGTTTTTTTTAATAAAAAATTGTGAATTTTTATTAAAAAAAAAAGCATGTATTTACATTAAATAAAGTGATTTTTCATTTAAAAAAGCGTGTCTTTTTTCCCCTTTAAAAAATTAAAAACAAAAATGTGTGTGTTTTTTCTTACTTTAATTAAAAAAAAGAACAACTATGTAGAGTTTCTCTTTTCAATTTATTCTTTTAATCTAAATTAAGAAAAATAAATAAATAGATTAATAAATAAGATACCACTTTTTATTTATTTATAAGCAAATTTGAAGTTCTTTGTTCATGATTGTATTAGTGATCGGGGATATTATTTCAATTAAGTTGAAATTTTAATTTCAAAAATAAAAAGGGTTCTCTTAGTAACATCACTTTTCGATTTGAGGATCAATTTTCTGCAATGATATTGGTTGTTAAGGTTATCATTTTAAGGAAGTCATAATTTTAACCATTCTGTAGAAAAGAGGTACTACTAGTAGCACTATTTTTTGAAACTAGGGTAAAAATAGCCACTAGATGTGACCTATAAAAAAATGGAACTTTAAAGAGTTCTCATTAAGTTGACAACTTTGTTTTTAGCTCTTTAGAACTTTATTAAATTTAACAATATTTAATTTAATTTTTTTTTTTCCTAATTCATATGAGAGTGAGGGAAGATGATAGGAAAAACCTATTATGTTTTCCCTATTACCTTCCTCCACCCGACCCTATTATTTTTTCTCTATTATATTTCGCCACCCCCATCCTCATCCCCACCGCCACCCTCACCTTCATACAATTTTCTATTTATTTAATTTAATATATCAATTTAGTTTAGAATTTATTAATATTAAAATATATTTTTCTCTTAAATCTTCCTTAATGTTTTAATATATTTATTTCTTCTTCCTCTATTAACATAGTTACAACCTTAATGACAACTCTATTAAGTTCTCGTTTTTTGGTGGTCAAGTTTTTTACCCTGTTTTAAAAATAGTGCTACCAGTAGCACCCCCCTCTATTTTTAAGTGGTTTTTTGATATTTTAAATTTTCTGATACATAAGGTTTCCACTTTGTTTTTTTAAATGCTTTTTTTTTCATTTATTTTCAAATTGTTCAATTTTTATTTATTTTTTATTTTTTCTCAACGATGTTTTTTTTATTATTGAATGGTGTTTTTAATAATATTTTCATGCTTCATACAATGTTAAAAACGTTGTACACCATTTATTTTTTGGAAATTAAGATTTTTCATATAATTATATGTCCTTAATTAAGTTATGGTTCCATACATTTTAAATATATTGGAAAACATCATTTTTAACACATTGTTTTTACCTTACTGAATTCAATACATAGAAAATAATTGTATTAAAATAATACTATTTTAAAATATTTAACAAAAAAAATATAATTCATTTTTTTTGGATCAATTAAAAACTAAAATAAATACGAAAACAAACATAATTGAAATTTTAAAAACAAAAACATTTTAAGAATAAATTTATTTTAGAAAAAACCATTGAAGAAAAACCTAAAAAAAATAAAGAAGAAAAGAAAACGATAATATATATATATATATATATATATATATATATATATATATAAGAAAAAGGTAAAAATTAAATAAAAATTGTAGCTAAAAAAACTTTAAAAAAGGTGAAAAACCCACCAAAATTAAAAACATATAAAAAAATTCCAAATTAAAAAACTTCAATAAAAATTTAAATAAAAATTAACAAAAATAAGTTGAAAAACCTTAAAACTACAACAACAAAAAAATTAAAATTTATATAAAAACCTTAAAAAATAAAATTTACACAAAAAAAATTCATAAATATATATATATATATATATATATATATATATATATATAAACATAAACATATTTTATATTATAACAATGTTATATTATAACAATGTTATAATATAACATTGTTATAATATAACAATGTTATATTATAACATTGTTATAATATAACATTGTTATATTATGACAAAGTTATATTATAACATTGTTATAATATAACAATGTTATATTATAACATTGTTATAATATAACAATGTTATATTATAACATTGTTATAATATAACAATGTTATATTATAACATAGTTATAATATCTATGGGACCTGAGTCAGGTCCGCGGGGGGCTGAGGTGATGTCGGGCATCGCCCCAGCCCCCCCATGGGCCTGACCTAGATCTCGTCGATGTCCACGGGATGTGGGCTAGGCCCACAGAGGGCTGAGGCGATGTCGAACATCGGCTCAGACCCCCGTAGATCTGACCCACGTCCTATAGATATTATAACAATGTTATATTATAGCAATGTTATAATATAAGATTATTATATTATAGCAATGTTATAATATAAGATTGTTATATTATAACATCTTATATTATAAGATTGTTATAATATAACAATGTTATATTATAAGATTGTTATAATATAACAATGTTATATTATAACAATGTTATATTATAAGATTGTTATAATATAACAATGTTATATTATAAGATTGCTATATTACAACAATGTTATAATATAACAATGTTATATTATAACATTTTTACATTATTATCATATTATAATGAAAAAAAAAAACATTTAAATAAATTTGTAGCTTAGCCAATATTAGTGTTTTTGTTAATTTGTTTTTTAATTTTGATATTTTTTAAAAAATATTTTATTGAATTTTGATTATTTTTCGGTTTTTTTTTTTTAATTTTCTTTTTCTTTTTTATGTTTGATTGGATTTTTTGCTCTTCTTTTTAACAAAAAAAAAGTATTTTTGTTTTTTTAATTATTGTTTTTTGGGGAAATTTTAWTTTTTTTTCATTTCTTTCTAGTTTTTCTTTGATTTTCACAATTTTGTTAGCTCATAAAATTTATTAGCTCTTATGTTTTGAATATGGTCAATATAAAAATATTTTTAAGAAATTATTTATGTTTCATTCAATGTAACTTGTATTTACTGTTTTATTATTAAAAGTAAAAAATTATTAAAAATTGATGTTGAATTTTTAAAGTCTATTGTGATATTTTCATGGCATTATGTATTACCTTGTGATTTGTGTGATAATAACATTTCTTTTTGTAAGTTAGTAGTTGTATTGGATCCTAAAAAAAGTTACTGATGATTAAAATGTCTAGTCATATGTGGCAGTGATGCTCTTCTTGGAAACCATCATTGCCCTTAGTACCAAACAATTGATGTTTCTAGTCATACTCGGCAGTGGTGCCCTTTTAGGAAACCACCGCTACCGCTTTTTCAAAAAATAAGGTGTGCCATGTCGATGCCAGGCACGACAGATAATATTAGCCATAAATATATAAAATAAGAGAAAAATTCGACGAGCCTTCCCTGACTGCCTTTAGACAAAGTTCGATGTAAACATGGAAACAAATAAAAATTTGAAACCTGGATCGAGCCTAGGCCCAGTGTAGATTCGTCACACCTGTAACTTACCCTTGTCGCGGTCCTCCATTGCTCATCGAAGTTCTTGGAGGAAGGCCATAAGCTTGTCAACCCATCCCTAGGGACCAACATCTCTATTTTTCATGTCGAGTGTGATTGTATTGAGCTCCCTCAGGTCCCATTTGATGTCTCTTAGTTCCTTTTGAAGGTTACTCAGAGTGTCTATGTCCAGTACGTGGTCCCAATATATATCGCCTAGAGAGGTCGGGGAGGCGAAGGAGGTGGAGGGGGAGAGGGTGGGGGCGATGTGGGGGTGGCGTGGGGAGAAGGGAGGAGGTGGATGATGATGAGGGAAGGAGGGATGGGGAGGCACATAGCCCAATGAATTACCAAATAGTTCAAACCACTCTAGCCTACAGGTGTCGGGGTTTGAGAGGGGAGAGGGGGAGGAGAGGGGAGACACATATCCCAATGAATTACCAAAGAGGTCGAACCACTCAAGCCTACAAGTGTAGGGGTTTGAGAGGGGAGAGAGGGTAGAGAGCTTAGTGGTGGGCTCATTGAGGGGTTGGGCGAGGATGGATGCCTCGATTGGAGTGCAGACAGGGGGAAGATCAGCTACAGGATGAGGAACGTGAGTGATTGCTTCCTCAAGAACCAAGGAAGGGAAAACATTGACATCAGGTGGATGGTCGTGAATGTGAACATCAGATGGAGTTCTAACTGGGGGAAGCTCAACCTCAGAAGGATGGTTGGGGGTGGTTGGTTTCCTTCCCCTAGCCTCATACCAAGCAACACCCCATTTAGCCTTGCCCCTGAGTCGAGGCAATCCAAATGCTAGAGGATGTCTTGGGAAGAGGCTGAGGCCCGAGCTTGTGAAACTCGGAGCCCAAGGGAGAGTTCACCTGAGGGGATGATAATTTTGCGCAAAGAGATCATGAGAGGAGAGTAATTTTTGCACCATAGTGAGAGCAAGGAAATGAGAAAGTGATCCAGAAAAAGATGAGTGCAACACCATGAATTCTCCTACGTTCCAGAGCATCCGACTCATGCGAATGAAGGTTCGCGTCGAAGGAGTGTAGGGTGGCAACGAAGTTATGATGTTCATGAGGTGATGAAAAGGGTGGGATGGGATTGGTTGGGTGCCAGGTGGCCTCCCCATGTCTTGGTTTCTTGCTGGGCTCATAAACACCCCTTCTAGAGGCGTGATAATAACATTTAGAAAGTAAACATTTAAGGGTTTCTTTTATGATTTTGTTTAAAGTAATGATGAGTTCTTTTACCACATTATAAAACTGTGTCATTTTCATACCCCAATTTTAGAATAGGTGCTATCGGTAGTAGTACTTTTCAATTTGATGGTCGATTTTGAGGTTTTGGTTTTAATGGTATCAAGTGCTAAAAGTATGATTTCAAATGATCTCAAAATTTAACGTTTTGAAAAGAAAAAAGAAATTCAAAAACATCTTATTTGTTTTTAGGTGTTGATTTTAAGGTTTTTCTGAGCTAATGTCTAAGTTTTGAATCCCATGTTTGAAAAATGTTGTAATTTTGACCCTGTTTTAAAAAATGGTGTTACCAGTAGCACCACTTTTTGATTTGGGGGTTGATTTTGATGTTTTTTATGCAAAAATATGGGAGTTTTGGGCCATAGTTCTCGTTTTGAGGTTACAATTCTCATTAAGTTGGTAACTATGTTTATTTGCAATATTGTCATTATTTTTTATATTTGTTTATGAACTCAACTCAAAGAAGAATCATTTTTATAATGATAAACCATAAATCAATAACAATACAACATCATTACTATAGAAATCTTGAATATAATTAACTAATTTACCAAGATAACCCAAATGTGTAAGGGGTAGTGATATCTAATCAATTAAGATCAACGAATGATCTATTAAATAAACACTATGGACACATAAAGTTAGTGGTATATTAAATAAATACTATGGAGACTTGAATAAATTGTGCATCTATGCATCTAAAAAGTGAGAAGAGAAAAATTAGTTGAGTTGAGTTCATGTACAATATAACAGTGTATAATTACCATGTGTAGGTTGTGTTTATCTCAAATACTTGCAATGTATGTCATTGAATGTATGTGAACACATACACATTGGAAGGAACCAGGACAAGTGTAGCCTACTTTATCCCTTACCAAACATCATACTATGATTTTTTTGTGTGTGAGAATATGTTTAATTAACCTTTTAATAATTATAGATGATACAAAATAAGAAGATGGATAAAATCCTAATATTTAATATTAACATATAATCTCCAATATACCAAGATCCTTATACTTTTTTTGTGTGTGAGAATATGTTTAATTAACCTTTTAATAATTATAGATGATACAAAATAAGAAGATGGATAAAATCCTAATATTTAATATTAACATATAATATCCAATATACCAAGATCCTTATACCAATGGGGGTAATCATAGGGACTAATGTCTCCTATTAACATAATTATTGATAGGTTGCAATGTAAGTATGTTTTTTGTTCAACCTTGCCCCAACTCCCTCCATGAAAAAAAAAGAAAAAGAAAGAAAAAAATAACATCAAGAGCACTACACAATACCCCTTTCACATTCCTTCTTGAAAAAATTCCCATTACTTAGTTGGATATGCCTAACAAATATGTGACGGAATTGGTTTTTTGACATAAATACCTTTTTGTACAAAAATATCTTACATTAGTTGATATATGTGGTGCATAATAACATATAAGCTCCAATATACCATGATCCTTATGAAAATGGTGGTAGCTCTAAGGGAGTGGATATTCCTACTAATGCAATGGTTGATTGGCTATCATGTTAGTATGCTTGTCACTCCAATATATCATGAATTTTAGTGATATGTTGAATAGAATATCTTAAAATTGATGTTCAAAAATTTGTGGTAGATCACTTGGTTTGCAAACAAAACAAATGAAACATGATCAAGACCCTAGTCTTCTACAACCATTATCCATATCATGTCATCATTGGGAAGAGGTATCAGTAGAGTTTATCATAGGTTTAACAAACTCACAAAGAAATAATGATATCATATTGGTTGTGGATCGACTCACAAATTATACTCATTTCTCCTCATTTCCCTGAGGATAGTGGGTATATCATTCATGGAAACAGTTTTAAATCTACATGGAAAAATTAAGATTATTGTAAGTAACATAGATCCAATTTTCAGTAGTAATTTTTGGATAGTATTATTCTCTTGTTTGGGCATTCAAATCGCTCATGAAATCTCTTACCATTCCCAATATAATGGGAAATAAATATTCTAAATAAATTTTTGGAAGTATATATCCATTGTTTGTCATATAATAAATAGTCACAATGGGTCAAATTGTTGCGTTTGGAAAAATGGGGTTACAACACTTTCTTCCATACTTCAAATAAAATGTGAACATTTATGGTAATCTATGGGCATATCCTCCATCCATTAGATCACCATTGACTAGGAAACATAGAGTTCAAGCAGGGGAGGATCACATCCAAAACCAACAAGAGGTTCTCCAACTATTGAAGGACAACTTGTATATAGTAAAAAGAAGGATGGAACACCAAGGTGATCAAAAACACGTGGACAGTCAAATTAAAGGTGTCGGGTAATTCTGAGGCTGTAACCATACAAATAGATGTGCCTTGAGCAAAAAAATAAAAACAATAAATCAACACCCAAGAACTATGGTTCCTATAAGATGTTGCAAAGTATTGGAAGTTTTGCCTACAGATTGGAGTTTCCACCTAATTTATGTGTACATATTGTCTTCCATGTTTGTTGTTTAAGGAAGGTAATTGATGACACTATCCAAATTTAGATTATCTTTTTAGACCTTGATAAAGAGATATGAATCATGAGAGACCATCATTATCTTTCAACCACCACACTGCCATAGCTAAGACCAAAAGAAAAAAACACATATGAATGAATGCAAGGCCAATAAAGTATGGATCACACCCAAACAATCGAACCTAAAAGTAAAAATATTGTTAAAAAAACCTTCTAGATGACTTACTAATAAGATATACAAAGTATGCAAATCAAACCCCGTCATGACATAAAGAAACCCTAAAAACTATTTTCAAAAAAGAATTAACTCAATAGATGTATATTTGCATTCACCTTGAAATTTAAATATTTTATCTACATGAGTTTTTCAAATACCTCTATAGAGTGATCAAGAGAGTTTACCCAAGTTATTATTGTAGTCAAGATCTAACTACAACTACAAATTACAAATATTTTCTATATCGAGAGGAATACTAGCCACACAAAAAAGGAATACAAGTCAATATTTTTAACCATACAATGATGTATCTACACACTTTTGTAACTAGAAATATGGCAAGGATTCTAGATTATCAGTGTCTTTTAGAACCAAAGGGATAGTACCACCAACAAGAATTCCTTAATAACTCTTCAATTCAAAACAAACATGCATGTAGAAGCTAAGAGTGAAACCTAATTCTAGGGGACAAATTTCACAAATGGGCTAATTTTCCATGTTTTTCCCCAAAAAAAGATTCTCCAATTTCCATTTTTTCTAAAATTTGTTAGCCCAAATTCCATAAGTTAACATTATTTTACCTTAAAAATTGCTAAAATGTTATATAAACCATATAAAATCTTTAGAAATTTGAAGCTTTTTATAAAACTAGCGCCAAACATTTTACATTTTGCATATTAATGACTAGTAAGATTAGCTTACGTTTCTACATTTTAATATAAATTTCCATCCTCAAAATTATCCCTCTTAATAAGCAAATAATATCCAAAAACGGATTTACAATAGTGCTATTATATTTGGTACCCAAAGTAAAAACACAAATGATTTACTACAAGGATGCTACACAATGGGGCATCAAATTGCATCAAGGAAAAAATCGATGCCAAAAAAATTAAGAGCTATAAACAAATCTTCCAAAATAGTTAGTAACAATCT
>WSFP011456197.1:0-19296 GCA_009831015.1 Picea engelmannii | reverse complement strand
GAGGATATGTATTGACTTCTGATAGCTGAACAAGTACACTATAAAGAATAAGTATCCTCTACCCTGAATTGATGACCTCTTTGATCAGCTAAGAGGAGAAAAGATATTTTCAAAGATTGACCTGAGGGAAGGATACCATCAGGTAAGAATCAAGGAAGAAGACATTCATAAGACAACCTTTAGGACCAGGTATCAACATTATGAATTTGTAGTGGTGCCATTTGGACTGAACAATGCACCAACTGTCTTCATGTTCTTAATGAATGGAATATTGAAAAATTATTTGGATAAGTTTGTCATATTATTCTTGTATGACATGCTTATCTATTCTAAGTCTAAAGAGGAGCATGAACATCACTTAAGACTGGTGTTGAAAGTACTGAGAGAACATTAGTTGTATGCCAAGTTGAGTAAGTGTTCTTTTTATCAAAAGCAGATACATTACTCGGGACACATTGTTTCAGAGCAGAGCATAGCAGTAGATCCAGAGAAGATCGAATCCATTAGAGGATGGCCAACACCCAGAAATGTGTCAGTCGTTACATATTTTATGGGATTAGTTGGATACTACAGAAGGTTCATAGTAGGGTTCTCTAAGATTTCTCATCCCATCACTTCTTTGCAAAAGAAGGGAACTAAATTTGAATGGACACTCAAGTGTGAAAATAATTTTAATCTGTTGAAGGAATTACTTACTAGTGCACCTGTGTTAAAGATTGTTGACCCAAATGAAAGTTTTGTGGGATGTATAAACGCATGTAAGGAAGGACTTGGGGGAGTCCTCACAAAAAAAGGACATGTCATTGGATATGAGTCCAGAAAGATTAAAGAACATGAGAGGAACTATTCCCCACATGAATTGGAACTTGTTTCCAATGCCCACACCTTGAGGATGTGGAGGAATTATATCACGGGGAATAAATTCGAATTAAGGATAGAACACATTGTCATGAAGTATCTTTTTGAACAACCAACATTGAATTCCAGGAAAACATGATGGATGGAATTTTTAAGTGAATATGACTTTGGTATCAAGCATATAAAGGGAAAGGAGAATAAAGTTGTCGATGCACTTAGTAGAAGAGTGCATATCATGCTTTCTACTGCTATCAATATGCATTAGTCAGACTTGAAGAGAAGAATTTTAGATGGTCTTGTTACAGACCAACATTAACTATAGGTAAAGGAAAACTTACAGCAAGGATATGTACAATAGAAAATAAAGGAGTATGAGATAAAGGAAGACAGATTACTCATGCATAAAAACAAAATCTATGTTCCTAGTTCTAGAGAACTGAGGAATTCAGTACTGAAGGAAATGCATGATGTTCCTTATGCTGGACATCCCGGTTACCAGAAAATGATTACAGTAGCAAGAAGTCAGTTATTTTGGCCGGGAATGAAGAAGGATGTTGTTGATTACATCACTCGATGTATGGAATGTCAGAAGGTGAAGGCTGAGCATAGGCACCCAACGCGGTTGTTGCATCCATTGCCAATCCCAGAGAAGAAATGTGAAGTGATCACCATGGATTTCATCATAGGATTACCCAAAACGAATAAGCAACATGATTCAATCATGGTGGTGGTTGACAAATCAACAAAGGCTTCTCATTTTGAGCCTATGAAAACAACACATACAATGTCTAATATTGTAGACATTTTTATGAAGGAAATTGCTAGGTTGCATGGGATACCTAGGACAATCGTCTCAGATAGAGATATGTATTTTACCTCGAATTTCTGGAGGGTATTGTTTAAAGGATTTTGCACAAACCTAAAATTTAGCACAACATACCATCCCCAGAAAGGTGGAAAAAAAGAGAGAGTCAATCAAATAATTGAAGATATGCTGAGAATGTATGTGATGGATAAGGCATCTAAGTGGGAAGATTACTTACACTTGGTTGCGTTTGCATATAATAATGGGTCTCAATATTTATTGAGAGTGATCCCATTTGAAGCCTTTTATGGTAGGAAATGCGATACTCCAGTAAGCTAGGACAACCCAACAGATAGAGTGGTACTTGGGCCAGAGTTGCTAAAGGACATGGAAGACCAAGTGGTTAAGATCAAGTATAATTTAAAGGAAGAAAAGGATAGACAAAAAGTTTATGTAGACAAGAACATGACAACTAGAGAATTTAAAGTAGGTGGGCATGTACTTTTGAAACTGAATCCTAAGAAAATCTCTTTGAAATTGGGTAGTTGTACAAAGATGGCAACCAGATTCTGTGGTCCATTTGAAATATTGGACAGAATAGGGAGAATTGCATACATTCTTGCATTGCTTGCTTCCATGAATGTGCATAATGTATTTCATGTATCTTTATTAAAGAAATATGTACGTGATCCTAACCATATTATTGATTGGCATCTGATTCAGGTAGAGACAGAGGGAGATTTTCAGGTTCATCCAGTGCGGGTATTGAACATAAAGGTCAAAATGCTCCGGAATCGAGTTATAGAGTTGGTAAAAGTTTAGTGGAACTGCTACGGTCCTGAAGATGCTACCTGGGAGCATGAAGATTCCATGCGGGCAGAGTACCTGCAAGTTTTCGAATAAATTTGAGATTTTGATCCTTAATTTGTATATGCACTGATGATAGTGCCAAAATAAGGGGGAGGGGATGTAACACGCCAGGTTTTGAACCCTCATTTTAAATAGTGTATTGTTACAATGCTGAGAGGCTAGGGTTCCCACACAATTAATAAAGGGCCAGCATGACCAAGAAATGTAATGTTTTGGTCATTATTAATAATAAACACATCGTTGGCTGCTAGATGGAAAAGGACTAGAGTTATCAGGGGCTATGATTCCACAAGAGAGGGGGCTTGAGGGGATAAATGTTTATTCCTATGTTAATTACCCCTTTTTCCTAAGGGAGGGGATCAGTTACATGAGATTCTTGGGGAAGGCTAGGAGGTTCTTGATTCCCCAAGAAAATACTTAAACCCATCCCTGGTCTGATTATGGGGTTGGTCATTGGCTCATCCAATCCTTCACTTTTACATTCATACCATTATTTCCCTCACACTGTTTCATGCACTCACTCACCCATTCATTGATCCATCCCCACATGCGTCTCTGTTGGGTAAAGGTAAAGGAACTATTGAAGATTATCCAAGGGATAGTTGGTTGTAATGGTCATTGGTGCAATCTAGACATGACTTGGGGCATGCATGTCTAAGATGCATTGGCCTATGCCCTGTTTTTCTCACAACTGCGAGTCCTGAGAGTTCCAGCATTGAGATTCTGGACCAGCTATGCTGGAGGCCCTGGAAAAAGGAGAAGGACTGCCTGATGTACTATGTGGCAGATAAGGGTGGAGGTCCATTATCTTGGGTGTTATAGGCTAGGTGGAAGAAAGCTGGGTACTTGGATTGTTGTGGGTGCTAGGAAACCTATGAGAGCTTGAGATATCACTGGTTTGGGAACCCAAGTACACTCGAGAACCGTCCTTGTGGATTCATAGCCCTGGCTTGGGGATGACTCTACTATTGAGTTTGGAACAATAGTGTCAATGGTTGGGTGGAACATCCTTGGTCTGCAACTAGTTGGTGTCATCTTTCATAAATATAAGTTCTCTCTATTGTGATATTATTATATGTGTATGAATGTATTCCGCTGTGTATTTTAATTATCGGTTAACTAAATATTAGATTATGCATGCTTGCTAGATATTGTTGTGCATGTCGTTAAATATTTTATCTTATGCATCCTTATTAAATAAAGAAGGTACCAGTAAGAGTACGAATTCCAAGGGTGGGATTGAAGGTAGCATACCCCGACCTGTGGGTGGTTGGGGATGTTACACTAGGTAGCGTTTTCTGGATTTCTCTACTTCCTTCTGTTTTATTAATGGGTAAATTTCTCAGTTCTTCTAAATCATTAGGGTTTTCCAAATCCTTCTTGATTTTATAACATTCTATGAGTATCTTTTCCATGTCCAAGTGAAGGTTAAACTGAAGCACTTAACTATGATTAGCACATACCACTGGGTCTGATTTCCATTTACAAACATCGGTAAAAAGCATTTCTTTAATTCTTTGTAGGACCATCTTAATCTTAGGGTACTTGTGAAAGAGAATTCCTTGCAAAATTGTTATGCTAAAGTTTTCCAAATGTTGTTCTGCCTTCTAGTCTCTTCATGAATGTACCAGGTTCTCAGGATCGGGCCTAGCGAATGGGGAAATAACTGAACCCACAATTGAAATGGTACTTCCACAACTTTCCACTATCTTATGCATTGTTCGATATGTGTTTTAGTATCAGAATTTCCATTGAACAATTCGACAACTTGAAAATCCATCCACATCTCTAATTTCAATTGCTCCTTATCTTGAAAACTACACTAGATAACATGCTTTGCATCCTCTCAATTCCTAATTACTACTTTGTGACTCACCCACCACCTAACAGGGGTGTCTTCCAAGGCTAAGTCTAGAACTATGATCCTTTGATCTTCTGCTATCTTTTCTTCTATGCTAACTAAAAATATGCCAAGGTATGAGGTACCATTGTATGTCATATGTTATATGAACTCTATTCCAACCCATCTCATTGCTCTTAAAGTTTCGCATCGCCTTGAAAATGTTTCATATGCACCATGTTGTGAACTGTCAAATGCCAGTTTTAAATCTCCATTCATTGATTGTATGATCCTCCAACTTATTGATCCATCAGCCATAAGATTGATGTATTCTTCTCTCTTCCCTGATTTTATGATGTATATCTGATCTAGATCCTCTCCTTCCATATTGTTGTCCATTGGCTCCGTGTATCAAGAGCCTACATATAGATCCAAGGGATGAACTTCTTTTATTCCATTTTCTTCAAATGTCATAGTATCCCTCTTTAGGTCGATAACAAAATAGTTATCATAATACCAATAAATACCAAGTAGTGCAGGATAAGGGTCCTTATCCCCCATGATTTTGATCACCTCAAAATCAGCTACAGTCTTTAATCCCGCAACATCTATCTCCACATTTTCTAGCCTTCCTATTGGGAAACTACAATATTGATTGGCCCTCAATTGGATTGGGGAATATGTCAACTAGGGTTTCTCTAAATCTTCCCAAGTATTTTTAGGCAATATGTTAACATCATATCCTAGATCTAACATAACAACCTTAATCTCAAACTCGTCTAGCTGGGATTCTAGTATAAACTTTTTCTGAGTCCGTATTTTCCTTATTTGCACTCTTTGAGTGTTCTTCTCAGGAAGATTAGTCATTATTCTAGATTCTAGGGATTCCTTCATTCCTAGGACTAGATAAAGGGCATTATGTAACTTCTCTGTTAGCTAGTCATTTATAAGAATATAAAAAAATAACTGAAACCAAAGGTTGACTACATTTTGTGACTACTTAGGTTGGCTCATCAGGATTACAGGGTTTTGAGGTGTAGGGGGTGAGATAAAGAATTGCACAATGTTGACACAGGGGTAGAACCGGGGTTCAATGCTTCAACAACCCACCAAAAAAACCCTAACTACAGGCCCTTTCGAAAACACCTGCAAAGCAGATGAAGTCTCGCCCGAGGTAGAGGCACGGGGGTTGTAGGACTTAAGTGTCTACAACCTAGCTGGGACACAGATATGTGATCACAATACTTAACAAAGAACTTAGAAATTAGCATTCATTAGTCTTTCATCCTTATTCACATCACAGATTCAAACCCTAATTACAAAACAATGTAGTATTCAACAAGATATAAGCATATCTAACCATTTAGCACATAGCATCAAACAAATCTATCATTCATTCATGTTATTAAGCACTAAGATACTACATCAAATGCATCTAACATACATAAAGATTCATCACTAATCATAAATCACATCAATAACACAAAGAAATCACAACATACGATATACGTGGTTCACCCCTAGCGTGGGGCTACGCCCACCAACTCTTCATCTTCTTTATTATCTTATTTCAATCTTCTTATATGCACAGAGCCACAAAACCAACTTCGTATAGGACATGATATCTACACACACATCTCCAGATCCTCCTTCCCCGATCTTGGCACAGCACAAAGCCTTATTACAATCACTTGCACTTAACTTTGCAACTTCTCTACACATAGTATGCATGAAGCCTTCACAACCAATCACACTTAGCAACCTTTACATATCTTGCACAAAGCCAACTTAGATATGATCTAACTCCTTCTTCCATTTCTTAGCTACTTATTTATACATTCACAAATGGGGCCTAAGAATGGGTACACCGATGGACCGACATCCCATACATGTTACATAAGACCTAAACCCAAAAATCTCATAAAAGGGGGCGAGATCCCAGATCTCCACTTCGTCTAGGCACTCTGTCTTCAACCATCCTATCGAAGTCCCAAAAATGGTCAAGCATGACCAAGTTTCTCTAAAAATTGGTCGAGGGCCAACAGGCCTCCAACACTCACCTGTGACTTGTCTTGAGTCACTCTTATTGGGGAAACTCTGCTTCGAAGGCCTCGAGCTTGGCTCGAGTTGCCTCTACTTGCTGATTCAATAGAGCCTCCTGCTCAATGAAGTCTTGAATTATTTTCTTGGTGACAGGTCCTTCCAAGAGTTGTTCCACTGTGGTGACCACTTGTTATAGCTGTGCACCTTGTCATTTGATCTCTTCAAAAAATGTGTAGGCTTTGTCCTGTATCGGTTGAAGTCACTGGGTCACTTCCATGAATTTACTCTGAATGGCATGGACCTGTTGCTGAACTGCATATTGTTCTTGTGAAATTTTCATCTTCTTGACCACTGACAGTATCTTCAACTATTCTTGTAATGTTGTTGCTTGTTGCTTTGCTTCCTGGAGCTGTGACTCCAATGTCCTTAGTTCTGAGTCCTCTGCAAGGCATTCATAGGTCTGCACACTTTGATTGTTGAGTTTCTTGCATTCTAAGGTCAATGCCTTGATCTTCGAACTGCGCTCCAAGTAGTTTCTTCCCTCTGATCTCGCACTTCCCGTGGAGTGCTCGAAACTTCTTGCAATTCTAGTTCTGCTACTCTTTCTTGGAGCTGCTGAATGGATTTCAGTGAGCTTCCCCACTTGGATCTCAGTTGTTTCCTCTTCCATCTGTGCTAGGCTTCTTTAAATCCAATCTGCTCCATGAGCAACTATTCGTTTTCCTTCTTGATCTACACTCTATCCTCTACAAACTTTGTCTGGAGGTCATCTTTCTCTTGCTGCGCAACTGGACGCATCTCTATGGATTCCTCCTTTGCTTGCTTCAATGCCTCTATGGCTTGATATTTTTCTTCCTTGACCTGATGAAGGCGAGCCTCTGTCGCATCAACTATTCTACGTAGCTGGGCAGGCTCATCTCCTACTTCTATGCCCCTTGATGAAAATGATGCAGTAGACACTGTGAGGATCGAATAAAGAGCCTGTTGTACCCCTTTGAGCTCTGCCTCGATCCGGTCATACATTGTCTCTTGTTTGGCTTCACTTCGCTGCAAAATTTCCTTAGAAGTATCTGATACAGCTGCGATGATGAGATCAATATCATCCACCGTAAGTATAGTCTGTAAGTGGGGATTATTGGTGCATGAATTCTTCTGCGCTGAGGGTTTCTTTGGAGAAAAATTTCTTTTCTTGGATGTCTTAGTCTCTATAAGGGGATATTTATGCAGTGTTACTTCACCCTGTTCCTTCTTGTCTTCTTCCCCTTCATCCTCTTCTTTTTCTACCTTGTCACCTCCTCCCCCTTCAGCTGAATCTGGTGTAGTCTCCTTTGATGCGCTGTGCATTTCCTGTACTTCCTCCTTCTTCTTCTTCTTTCTATTGTTGGGTCCATCATACTCTTCCCGGGCGACTACAAGACTTTCGATGAGTTCAGGGTCGGAGATTTTTGTCTGTTCTATTGGTACAAGGAATTATGTAGGCCATTCCTTGGTTATTTCCTCCATATCTTCCTCAATGAGTTTGTAATAGGACTGGAGCTCTTCCTTGTGTTCTTCTCCACGCACAGTGATGTAAATAAAGTGTCTGTCTGTGCAAAACTTCTCTATTGGTATGAACCTATGAAGTGTATTCAATGTCATGCGAGGGAAGGATTCAATGGCCCTCTTCAGCTGTAAGTAATAGGTGTGGAACACCGCATTAGACTTCCATTGCTTTTCCATGTCACTCAAATACCAGAGAGTAGTGAACCTTGTGGCCAATGGTTCAGATGACTCGACTTCAGGAAAGGTTGCTCCCTCCAACATCTCCCAAGCGATGAAGGAAATGAGAATCAACAACCAACTAAAGTGAAACTCATATCCCTAGTGTTGCACTGCAAGAAAATATTTCTCCAACTGGTTGATGAGGTAGCTCACCCAATTCATCTACATTCCTTTAATGCATTTTCCTACGAGGTCGAGGAAAAAGCTCGTGATCTACGTTGGTCTATTCTTCCTGATGAGCTTACCAGCGATCAACTGGCAAACTAGGTGCACTGCGCCATTTTGTATGGAGGCTACCTTGTATCCCTGCTTCTTTTTCTCCACAACGTCGTAGGTTTCCTTTATTCACTGTGCCAGGGCACGATATGTAGCCTTCCCTGGGTAAAACTCCTGAGGGTCCGGTCCTTCCATTCTTAATCTAGTGATCCGGTGGATCAACGCTGGATCTACAGTGATGCACCTATCCAACCACAAGTAACTTCCATGGTAGCATGACAGGATGAGTTTAATGCACGCGTTAACCTCCTGATTTCTGCCAAAGTTTGGTATCTTTATCACATTAAGGATTGTTGATCTTGCGATGTCCATGGTCCACAACTGGGGGATTATCTTCGACTTCTTCCTCGTTGTCTTTGTCAAGTACTTATGTGTGCGAGCATTCCATAATTCTTACCATCTCCCAAGTTGAAATAACTGATATTTAGCATCATAATCTATCCTAACTATGGTCCAACTGCACGTGTCCCCTTTGAGAGGTATGCAGTGATCAATGTATATTCGAAGTCCCTCAGGACACTGTCACAACTAAACGTGCCAACCGGAGGTGGGATATAGTTGGGAAAGACCAATGGTATGAGCTTTGCATTCCCCAAGTCATCGCGATACTTGCTCATTTTATTTGTCATAGTTCAGGATGGCCTAGATCGACATGCAGTCGATGGGGAGGCTTTCAATCCTCTCGTCAATGAGGCCTGTGCTCCTACGGACATGACCTTCTCAACGATAAGGATTGTGAAAATATCTTCAAAGGATTTCTCTAATGTGCTAAGGTCACTCGACATACACGCTCATGATCAAATATCTCTTATAGGTGGACAAACACTCAAGTTAAGCAGAGCGGGTGGCGAGCTCTCAATAAGCACTGCATGAAAGCAATTAGTTCTTTGTTGGCTCGGATAATCACAATTCACAAAACATCCTTGGTGCAACATTCGACGGGTTAAATAGACAACATCGTAACAGACTGCTCCAATGGGAAGGAATTCCTCAATCAATACAATTCCATCCGTTATGGCGTGGTCCTAGCGATCCAATGGCAATCTTTCCGACAATAACTACATTTCTAGCCATTCTGGAGCATCGTTCTAATGGTCAGGAGGCCTCCAACAGTCATATTGCTTCGCCATGGTGAAGTGCAAGTCTGCGTTGATCTGCTATTCTGGTGAGGTTCAAGTTTTACAAGCCTTCCTTCTGCGAAGTCCTCTCTGGATCCTCCTACATTTTTCCTAACTTTGCTTTCTTCTTACTGAGCTTTCTTGATTTCTTTTCGGTGATCTGCATCTCTAGATTCCTCTTTCCATTATTTTTCTTATCTTTTCTTAGCATAGTAACTTCGCATTGCTGAGGGTATTTCATAGGGTTTGAGGGTAATACTTTCTCTTTTACTTTTTCTAGAGTAGGTGCTTTTCTCTTTTGCATGGATGAGTTATTTAGGCCTTCTTGCATTTTTTCAACTTCGACAACTAGGTCTCTGGCCCTTAGTTGATTCGACTTGTCCTCCTATTCTTGTATTAAGCGCACTATTCTCTTAACTATGAAATCCCTTAATTCTTGTTTTTTCCATTCTATAGATTCCTCTTCTTCTTTCCTTCAAATATGATCTCTCTCAATCTAGGTCCTTCCTAACAAAAGTGTGAAAGGAGCATTGTTCTCAACAAACTTAATGACCTTAAATTCTTCTTCTGTAGATGTTCCATGAGCACTCATAGGTACATTGGTAATTCTTACACATATGGTTATCATCTTTACTTTAAACAATCCTATTCCTCCAAATGAAGGAATCATAACAGGCTTTCCCAAAATTTCCCAAGTACTTTCTGGCATAATTTTCACCTGTGTTTCTGCATCCAATACATAGTCTATGTCAAAGTCTCCTATTCTTGTTTCTATTCACTGCTTCTCTTTTAAGATCTATGGTAAACTGATGCCTTTGTGATCATTCAATGTTTCTTTCATATGTAATAATATAGCCTCAGATTCTTTCTAGTTCTTTAGCATATTCTTAGTCTCTTGACCTTCCTCGTGGTTTTCTTGTTTCATGTTCATCTTCTCAAATTTAGCAATCATTATAGGGAAATATAAAACTTCATGTCCAGTAGATTTACAACAAAGTCAAATAGGACCTCTACCAGGGCATTCCTTAGCAAGATGTCCCAGCTTTCTACAATTATAACATAAATTCAATCCTCTCTTTCTCTTAAATGATCCCCAACCTTTCCTGTACTGTGCAATGGGATCACAATGATGGACCTGCAAAAAATTATTTCTAGGATCCTTCATCCACTTGTTAGTCCAAAAATTCTTTCTATGCATAGGAATAACATATCATTCATTAACTTTATTAGATCTATTAGTATCAAATCTTCTTTCTTTTAGTTGTGCCCTAGTTTTTAGATAAGGAAAAAATCTATCAAACATACCTAGATTCATACTTTCGAAACAAATATTTCCACTTATCTTACCTTTATCAGAGAAAAAAACTTTAAGATCTTACCTTTTTTCTTCAGATCAGACTTCTCTTCTTAGCACAGAGCTTTACAAGTCAAGTAGAGTATTGCGCACTAGAGAAAAAAATCTACACACAAAGCTTTCTCTTTTCTTTAGTTCCTAGCAATCACAGTTTTAGGTCCCAACAAAGGAACGATTTGTTGGCACAGGAGCAGACCTGGGGTTCAACGCTTCAACAACACACCAATAAATCCCTAACTATCGACCCTTTAGGCAACACCTACAAAGAATATGAAGTCTCACCCGAGGTAGTGGAAGGGGGGTTGTAGGACTCAAGTGTCTACAACCTAGATGGGACATAGATGTGTGATTACAATACTTAATAAAGCACTTAGAAATTAACGTTCATTAGTCTTTGATCCTTATTCACATTGCAGATTCAAACCCTAATTACAGAACAACGCAGTATTCAACAAGATCTAAGCATATCTAACCATTTATCACATAGCATCAAACAGATCTAGCATTCATTCATGTTATTAAGCACTAAGATACTACATCATATGCATCTAACATACATAAAGATTCAACACTAAGAATAAATCACATCAATAACACAAAGAAATCACAACATTGGATATACGTGGTTCACCCCTAGCGTGGGGATACGTCCACCAAATCTTCATCTTCTTTATTATCTTCTTTCAATATTTTTGTATGCATAGAGCCACAAAACCAACTCCGCATAGGACAGGAGATCTACGTGCACTTCAATAGATCCTCCTTCCCTGATATTAGCACATCACAGATCCTTCTTACAATCACTTGCACTTAACTCTGCAAGTTCTCAACACATAGTATGCACGAGGCCTTCACAACCAATCTCACTTAGCAAAATTTACATATCTTGCACAAAGCCAACTTAGACTTTATCTAAATCCTTCTTACATTGCCTATCTACTTATTTATACATTCACAAATAGGGCCTAAGCATGGGTAAACCCATGGGCCGACATCCCATACCCGTTACATAATCCCTAAACCCAAAAATCCCATAAATGGGGGTGATATCCCGTGATCTCTGCTTCGCCTAGGCACTCCATCTTCAGCCAGTCTGTCGAAGTCCCAAAAATGTTCAAACACGACCAGGGTTCTCCAAAACTTGGTGAAGGGACAACACGCAATATTATGATAAATGGTGGGATGAGGGGGATTTTATTCTATTTTAGGGCCAGGGAGACTCTGGAATACTTCTATTGCATCTTTAAAAAAAAAATTATGTTTCATAGGGTCATACATGTCCTCCTTGGGAACTTATTTCTAGATCTTAGGAAGATTATCAGCATTTGCTCCAGTCTTTTCTCCCCCGTGAGTAATGCTATTAATCTTGGGTAATTTTCCCTTGACTTCCCTCTTTATCTCTAAGCCGATTAATTTGTCTCCTCATTGATGTGCCTAATCTTCCCATTTCACAATTAGCTAGGAAATCTCTAGTTGCATGTCCATTGGTTCTATAGTGAGAGCACCATGATCGTCTTGGTGGAGGACAATCCATAGCCATGTGACATTTCTCATCATAGTTGTAGCATCTACTTGGTCCTCTTCCCCCTGTTCTTCCTCTGGCCCCACCTCCTCGACGTCTTCTCGGTCCTTGAGGGGTTTCATTCACCTTGAATAATGTTCGATCCAATCTATTCGCAAGTGCATCCAGTGCTTGACGTTGATTCGTAGCATGCATGGTAGATGTGTAGAACTCACAATGTACAATATTTAGTACTATAGAATACTTCTGAATAATAAGGCATTGCCTTGGTGCATTCCCATGAATTCGATAGATCTCACAATACTCAACTAACTGATATGCTTGATTTCCTGGAAAGGCATGATACGAGGTTGGGGTATGGAATGGTAAATTCAAAGATACTTGCACAACTCCTCTCGTGGGTCCTGGTGAGGGTCCCATCGGATTGTGAGGAGGTCCCATTCCCCTCATACATGGAAATTTGTTCGCCATATGCCCCTCTATGTAGCATCCGATACACCATACTTGAGGTCATCCTGGTCTAGGTATCGTCAATTATTGAATCGTCTCTATTAGTGCGGATATTTGTCCTTGTAGTTGCACCAAATTTACATCTGTTGGGGGTCTAGTCACCCTTAGGCTCCCCGGATAACCTTCCATGGCTTCAATATTCATTGATTGTTCCAAGGTATATGTCAAGGAGGCTATCCGTTGTTGTGTTAATGAAAATCGTGTCAGCGGTAACAATCCCTGGATATACCACTCTCTCTGGTGATGTTCATGAATTAGATGCTCTATCCTCCCAATGGCATCCTTAAATTTCTAACTATATTCCCAAGCCGATTCTCCTTTTCTCTGTTGAATTTCACGCAACTCAGACAAAGCTTGTTGTTTTGACTACGGTAGCTTAAACTCTGCAATGAAATTTGTCTGAACTTGGTTAAGTGTGAACGCCTATCCTTGCGCTCCTCCTAGCTCAATAGCCTTCATGTACCATTTGAGAGCACGACCTCTCAAGGTTGTCTAGAATTCAACCCATTTATTTTCATATAGAGTCCCTCTGGACGTCGAAATCATTTAACACAGAAACAAATGCTGCTTAATATCCTCATCCCCTTTACCCCAAAATTTTGGGTAGCGATTGATCGAGCCTCCCGCGTTTCTCACCACTGCTAATATTACTAATCCTATCAAGGTAAACCCTAATGGTACTAGTTGTGATATACTAGGGGATCCCAATATTCGTGCTCATCGAGTGTGACTGACTAACTGACTGAATTGAAATTGGAATAACATAAGAAGGTAGTATAGAATTTACCACTTGTATATAAGACACTTTGGGGATGGGTGATTCGGGGCTGGTTCCACTGGCTATTGGGTGGGTTTGTTTGATCTGGGGGGTCTCATTTTGATCCTCTCGAGTAGTCTCTTCAACCAGGATCTTGATATTTCCTGGTATTAGGGATGAATCTTCTCATTATTTTGCAAGATCCATGTCGACCTGATCTTCTCTTTCTTCTACACATTATTCTTCTTGTCCACCCTCTTGGGGACTTCTTTCTCTCTTCGCTTCTCTCTCGTTTAGTCTTTAAATAGATAGTATTTCCTGTCTTCTCATCTTCCTCCTTTCCGTCATCGAATTCTCTTGGCCTAAGTTCTTTCCTAAACACCTTGGACTACTTTACTACTTTCTTTATCTAACCGCACCACCACTTCTCAACTATGGCGGCTCTTTTCAAGGCTCTCTCATTCCTTGCATTCATTTATTTCTTCTCCCACATTTATCAAAGAATCCTCTCCCCTTTATTAGGCCATGATCCCATACCAAATTCACCCCACCCCAAGCGTGGGTGTTTAGGTTATCACCTCAGTTGGGGAGATAGTCAACATCCCCTCCTCGATCAATAATACCTTAATCCACAGGTAAATTTATCTCAATAGTCTTCCCTGTGCGCATTTCTTGAAATCCGCTTCTTCCCTTGAAAATGACTGGTGATTCTCAGCTGCAAACTCGATAATGTATCCTTCCTTAGTTGTATTGACCCATAAATAAACTGCTCACATGATTAGGTGTTCCATCCAATGAAGTGCTTCAATATTTTATGTTTCACAAGTATAGGTCTTCTTGAATCATTCTTGGAATTCCAGAGCTTCTTGGAGCCTATCTATCCAACGGAATAGTTCTTCCATAAATTTAACCCTGAATATCTCGTATTGGTCGCTTGATCTTTCTGAGTAAAAGACAAACTCTCTTGTATCTTCCACATATTTACCTCACAACTCCACTTCTTACCATATGAAGGCATCACAATTTCTTTCCCACCACTGGTGAATATCAGATCGGTGGATCCGTGGAAGCACTCTCCCTATAGGTTCCCTTATGAAACAGGTCCCAACAACATAACCATTTTGTTGGTGTGTAATTGATCAGACCAAATTCCTTCTCAGGTTACCAACAAAAGGTATTGAATTAGTCTAGAGTGTTGGCATTTTGATCTTCCTTGAGGGGAAGAAGTCTCACCCGAAGTGCAATGAAGATGAGGAAAATAGGGAAGGGTATGAAGAATACTTAGACAAATCCATACAATCTTAGGATCACTCTTAGTCTTGTGTAAGATATATTAAACCCAGTACTGTATGAACATTCCTATCCTAGATTAAAGAAAACATAGTTGTGTTGCATTCATAGAGAAGCTATATCCAATTAAGAAGATATGACATAAAGATAATATGAAGCAACATCCAAGATAATCTGAAGCTAAACACACACAATAATTTCAAAATTTGGGTCTCTCTTTGTATTAAAATCATATGGATCTTCTCAATTACATGGTTCTACTTACTTACAGACACAACTGGGACATGCCAAAGCTTAACAACAAAAATCTAGTACTGTGAGACAAGGTTATCCCAAAACCCTTTCTCTTTCACCATTACAACATGACATGAATCTGTTACAGTCATGGTCTGGTTCCAAAACCCAGACTCTAGAATTCTATCTAACCTTTACTGAAAAATGGACAATAACACAGAACTTGAACCCATTCTAAAAAACATATGAACAACTATCTGAAATCTTTACAATCATATTCATCTAGTATATATAAGCCAATTGGGATCTTCGGGTTTGAGACTTCACATGTTTTCTTTTCTTTTTTTGTTGTAACTTCTTTCTTCATGCTGGTGTTGTGCTAGCCTTCCAAATATTTTTGGTTTCTTTCTTCCTTCCATTGTACATCTACTCTGTGACTTGCATAACTTCTATTTACCAAAATTTGGACTCTAGCGTTCCTTATGCAACTTCTATCAACAAAACAAAGGGCCCAACACCTTACATTGCCTTTTGTTACATTGCCTTGCCTTGAATTTCCTTGCCTTGCCTTTCCTTTCCTTTCCATTCCATGTCATTGAATTTGTTTCCTTACCATTCCATACCATGCCTTTCCTTTCCTTTCCTTTACATGCAATGCATTGTCTTTCCATTCCATGCCATGCCCTGCATTTCCTTGTGTTGCATTGCATTGCCTTACATTTCCTTTCCTTACATTTCCTTGCATTTCCTCTCCATCCATACCTTTCCTTTTCATGCCATCCCATGCCATGCCATTCCATGCCTTGCATTTATTTTTGTTTCATTTCCTTCCCTTCCATTCCCTTGCATTCCATTTCCTTACATTGCCTTGCCTTTCATTTCCATGCCATTTAATTCCATGCCTTGCATTATCTTTTGGTTGATTGCATTTCTTTGCATTTCCTTTCCTTTCCTTATCATGCCATGCCATGCATTTCCTTTCAATTTCATGCCTTTCCTTGTCTTTCCATGCCATGCCTTGCCTTTCCATGCCATGCCTTTCCTTTCCTTTCTATGCCATGCCATACGTTGTAGTCTAAGGTAAAGTATGAGATAGTTATCAGTAGATCCTTACACAGAGAAATACACTACACAACATCATATAGAATAACACATAGACATATAAGTAGCCATACAAAAGAGGTGAGAAAACCATTAATGCATTTTATTATATTCAGGACAACCTCTGTCTTTCCATTACATAATCATCTATACATATATGTAATACATATTTACAATTCAGTTAAATTTCCTAACTGTTAGGTCGGTTGACTCTAACTGATTATTCATACAACTTTCCTAACTGACTATTGTAGTTGACTTGGCTAGTATACTGGTGGGTCTAATTGGTGGGGCCGACTAGCCCCTACAAAATCCACCCCCCCCACTCAATTCCTTTCGCATCCCAAGAAAGGGGGGAGCATTTTTTATGGGACAAAATATGATAGGGATCTTGTTAAATACAAAACAAAATCTCCCTGGGATTATCCTAGTAATCCTAGACATAAAAGGGTTTAGACTCCTATGGTTTCCCTAGATCTAGATTCAAACACATAGATTCATCTTTATCCTAGGGAATAATTGAGATTTCATACCTTTATTAATAGGTTTTCCTCCATAAATATTGTATATTGTAGACCTGAAGCTCTAGATCCAAGCTAGACAACTTTATTCCTGTATAAAAAAGACAATACATACCTCTCTACCTCTCTATGTGGGATTAGAATCTTATATCTAACTCACTTCTAATTATATCTAAGAATTTTCATAATGGAAAACAAATACATCGAGGGAAAACCAATGATTTATTGATTAAATAAGAGAAATTAAACCAAGTATACCTTAGGTGTATATGCATTTCTTCTTTTCTCCTTGATCCTGTCTTCTCCCTTTAGCTTCTTGGTTAGGCTAGTCTCATTGACTTTTGACTATTATAGAAAGGAAAATCACCTCTGCAAATGGGTAGAATAAACTTGCTCTTGAATTCTCCTTCGCTTTCCCAAGAATTTCCTTTGTTACACACTTCTTTAGAGGAGGCTTGGGAGAGCTTCTAGATATTCTAGAGACCACTAGAGACCCGAAGGATGTGAGTTCCTAAAACCTTTCCACAGAGATACAAAACATCCCTCTCCCATCACCTCATAACTCCCCAAATGTAGAGTTTTTATAGATCCTCTCTTGTTGAGGTACTAGCGACCAACAAGTATCCTTGCATGTTTTCTACTATGTGTCCTGCAAGATCCCTACTTGTTGTCTACTATGTGTTCTGCCAAGATCTCCAAAAGGGCTCAAATATTTGGAAAAATGTGCATTTTGGCTTCTATCCTCTCATGGATTGCCCTTTGTCCTATAGGGTGGAAATTAAGGCTATAACAAATTCCCCCTAATGTGTGAGGTCAAGAAAGGAATGGATGGCCCAAATGTATTACAGTAAATAGTGTCCATGTGAGGCAATCTGAGGAGAGAGAAAATAAGTTTCAGAAGTCAAGTAAGTATTACAATCAAACACCAAGGATGAGTGTGTAAATAGACCATCCCCGAGGTAGACATACTCAAACTCGGAATGAGCATGGATTCCAAACAATACATTGCAGATCCATGATATTAAATTATAAACTATGTCCATAAAAGAACACACATTGGATCCATGTTATCAATAATACCATAGCCATGAGAAAATACAATGTGGATCTACGTCATGAACTCAATCATAGCCACCAAGAAATACAATGTGGATCTATGACACAACATATAGATATCTGGAAGACAATTATCACTGGGGGACGTGCCCCCTAATTCTTCAAAGTACTCATATACAAGTGATATTATCCATTGCAACTTGGGAGGGGATGTCGTAAAAGAAGGATATGACCCCAACCCAAAGTATTCATACCAAAAATCGATAGTATGAATCTACTACATGAAAATAGATGAGTTGATGTCAAGCATGGTAGAAACCAGCTGATTATCAGTCATTGATGTATATCATTAATAGACATGAAGGGACCCATTGATGATAAACATGGACCCCAAGGTACCTAGGACAATATAGCAAGTATGAATAGATGAGTTGGTTTCGAACACTCATAGAATCAATTGATCGGGAGTCAATGATGTAAACCCATTATCGATCACAAAGGGTCCTACCACTGAGGACTGCAAGCTCCAAGGTACTATCTGGTTCCTATATCCCTCTCCTAGGTAGTGTGATGAAGTCAATAGGAATAGATCCATTGGAGGAATTCCTTGATGTATCCCGCATCAATCGACACAAAGCATACACCAAGACATGATGTGAACATATAGTATCACTAAGTACAACTGAAACATGGATGGATGACTAAGAAAGTGAACAAAAAAAATGGCCGACTCGGGATGAAACTTTGCTTGAAAATACAACATGACACAATGGTGACTTGGAAGTTGAAGGAATATAGTGAACCAACGTAGGAGGCATCAAATCACTCTCCATGATGACTGGAAGGGTAACTAGTTAGAGGATTATCTTTGACTCATGTTGATGGGATGACTCCTAGGAAATATAAAACCCAATTGTATGATGAGGACTCAAATATGTTCCATGTTCAAGGGCCACTCAACAAACACTGTCATTTTGAGGATAGACCAATGGTGAAAAACCCTCCACTCATTTTTTGATTTTTTTTTTGTATTTTTTCCTCCTTCATGGTTTAAAGAGCACGAATGAGGAATAGAAGTATGTTCAGTCTCTTTCATGGTTTAACAAGAATGAAAGAATGACACAAGTAATAGCGGTGTGTCTTTTTCGTTCAATTTTAACGAGCTCTAAAAAGATTTAAAAGTATACTTGACGGAAGATATTGAGTGGATTAACAACATGCTCCTATGTTCCAAGCGCATGGAAAATAACTAAGAAATGAGGGATGAAAATGGTATAGGAAAGTGAGGTCCACTCTTAGTAGTTTTTCTCTCCCTAGGTAGATGGATGAAAAATGAAGTCCAAATAATGAAAGAGGCAGATGGTCAAGGTGAATGCGTAG
>WSFP011456193.1:0-19296 GCA_009831015.1 Picea engelmannii | reverse complement strand
TCATCACACATTCAAAGATAAATTGCTTTCAGTAAACAATAACCAGATCCAATAATTGAAAGAGATTATGGAGAAAACTATTCTTGATTTGCCAATACTTAGTGAAAGTAGGGCCTAATACAAGACAGCAGGGAATCCTCTAATTTCTATCCTATGAGTTCAAAAAAGAGATAGCAGTCTTTATGAACTAGAATAAACTGAAATTAAAGTACAGAGAATGAAAGATGAATAATTCTGGTATTGCAAGCGAAAGGAAACTCCACTTTATTATTGCAAAAAGAGTCTATACAATGGCATCAAAATGTCACCCATTTTGAACCCTTGTTTCATATCAAAAATAGGCATTTATAACCTCTTACAAACAGTTATACAGATCCTAAAAACATGGATCTGTATTTAATAAAGACAACTCAATTCTATCTAAACAACTTGAAAATAAAGTCTTTAACAACTAAACTTAATAGTCGAAGTGTCTTCAATCTCCAAAATCGCCATCTGCATCCTTCAGATCCTGGTATCTGCAATGTGGTGAAATAGCAGGACACCTGTCTTTGACTGTTGGATTCCCCAACGTTTATGGTCGATTTTTGAGGAAATGGTTTTGCATGTGTTACCAAAATTCTCTCGCATCCATGATGCTGAACCTTTTGCATGTGATCTGATAGCCCACTGATACACTAGAGTTCCTTCAAAACCTGTTTGGAATGAACTGCGCTATCCTTGGCTTCAAAAATTAGTTTTCCATCTTTCAACAGCGCACTCCTTATATTTTTCGCGGGTTAGCTGTTGAAATCCATCACTTTCCACAGCTAACAGGTAATAAAATAATAGCCTTGCGCTGGTGAAAGTCACGATTGTGCACAAAATGATTTTTCTCCTCCAAAGTTTGATTTCAAACAAAACTCAGTGTGTATCCGATTTCTCACCTTGCATATTAACGGCGACTTGAGCGAGTACCTTCAGATCTGGATGGGGGTTTTGGCTTAGTTTTTGTTTCAACCTCCTTATCTGCCTTTTGAGGCGTTTGGCAAGCCACCACAAGTTGTTGTAGTCTTTAGTGAGTTTTTTCTTCCTCTTCTTCTCTCTAACACTTTCCTTAGCCAATCTTTCAAACGCAGCATTGGTATTGGTGAAGTTATCAGATAACCTCTTATACCTTTCTTTAATCACCCGCTCCAAGACCTCTTGCTGGGCAATTACCTCCTTGATATGCTTGATCTTCTGAGACTTCTTTGATTTGGAGTTTTTTGATGATTCTCCTTGTTCTGTCTGATTGAAGGTTTCATAGTTCTGTGCACACTCAGCTGACTGCTCAGGACTCTTGGTGACAGGGCATTGATCTTGATGCTCTGATTCTGAATCTGAATAGGGCAAGTTTAATATATTCTTCCCTGTACTCTACTCTATAGGATGCTCTGTATTCTGCTCTGTGGTCTGCTCTGTGGTCTGCTCAAAGTTTAACTTTCTCTTCAACCTGTGAGGCTTCACTCCAGATATTATGTCTTCTGAAGGCCCTGGCAGGGTCCTTCTTTTTCTTGAACTGCTTTGAGGAGAGGATTGTTTCTTTGAACTCTTCACCTGTTCATTTTCAATCTGGTTATGTGTTTCAAAACCTTCCCAGAATAGAAAATGTTCCCAGCTCCTTCCATGTTGTTTCAATTCCTCCAGGATAATCAATTTTATGAGGCCGAAGTGACACAGAGTAGTTTTTGTGCTCAAAGGTTGAGCTCTAATCTTCTTGCAAACCTTAGTCAGACTTTTATATAGGAAATAAGGCAACTTAAGAGGGGTCTTGCCTATGAAATGATCCAGTAGTTTGAATTGGTACACCACCAGTTTATCATACCTTCCCTCCGAGGTAATGTACAATTGGATACCTTTAAACAGTTCCTGCCATTCTTCGTCTAGATAAGAAACTAGCATACCCTTTTTCCATGCCTTGTGCCTGTACCCCTCTTTCAAATAAACTCTGAAATCCAAATCTTTGGGAGCAGTGGTTTTAAACCATCTCTGACCAGTTGTTGGTAAACTTGTAGCTACGGCAATGACAACCTCATCCACTCTAATTTCCATGGACCCAATGCGAGCTTTGTTGCCATCGAAAGTCTTGGCAAAGGCTTCTGCTGTAGCCTGGTGGCAGCCAATTTGCAATCTTTCAACGAACCCAATACACCCTGCGTTTGAAAAATGTCTCTGGACTTCAGGGTGTGTCTGTAAAAAGGACAGGCTATCCAACTCTCTCTTGAGTAGATCACCACTGCATTTTCTTACCATTCTGTAGGTCGAATATCCCGACAATTGTAACCCCTGCAACTGCCAGTCGAGCGGAGGTTCTGCGCTGTTGAAAGCAGTTCGGGCTTCGGCTCTGTTTTGAAACAAATGAAACTTCAATAGACTTCCAGAAACGGTTTGTGATATGGGAACCACTATTCAATTTGATGTTGTTAGGCCGGCGGTACCTCCTCTGTACCTGCACCACCGAATTCGAACTTACCATCCCAGATGCCATGAGTGTTGAGCATGAGTTTCTGAGCCGAATTCACATCACAATCCTATTCTGGCGTGCAAAATTGAGTTTCCATCATTACCCACTCTCATCAGTGCATGATTTGGATTTTCCTGACGTGGGATGATCATATGATCATTACCTTCAGACGTGGATATCACGCACATGATTCTCGCTTTCTTCAACAACGGCCCGTGGAAAACACCTCTGTCAGTTGTTCATACTTGCCACTTACGCCAACGGGCGACCCTGTGGAAAACCCCTGTTAGCTGCGGAAAGTATGCACTTTCAATAGAGCACCACTTTGTAAAAATCACTCCTTAGCTGCGGAAAGTATGCACTTTCAACAGCGCACGACCCGCGAAACTGATTCTTGCTCATTTTGAAATCCGCCACTTTCAACAGCGCAAAGACTTATGAAAAGCACTCCTTAGCTGCTGAAAGTCGCCACTTTCCACAGCGCACACTCAACTTTTGGACACACGTTAGTTGTGGAAAGTGAAAAATGAAAATTTTGAAAAGAAGACTTTATGGGTCAAATTATTTTCTAAGACAAAACCAAAACCTAAATTTTTGCAGCTATAAAAACTCAAAAATAACTTGAGGACACTACCGATAGCCATGATATCCATTACAAAAATCAACCAAAAGGACGAGTTCATTTTGGGAGTTAACAGATTCCACGCTTAGGAAGAGGCTTGACCCATCTCCAGTGGACAATATGCAGCAAGACAATGATGGATGCGTCCAGCTCAAGGAAATACCCAAACTATCAACTCGTGCAAAAGAGAAAATGCCCCTTCTTGCCAAATCTGTAAATGAAATCCTTCCTTCAATGAAGTTCTTTGAATCACAATGTTAATGTCTGCAAATGAGAAGCTGGAATGGCTTCTCCAATCTCTCGTCTAGGACAGATAGTTTCATTGTTGAATCTGAGTGTTGAAATGGGTTTCCAGCTGAAACCCTCGTTTGCTCACCGAGCTCTTCTCCCAAAACTCAATTTTTGAAATGAATAGTCAATAATCCCTTTTCCACCTTCAACCATCCTTTCATTCTTTCACTTTTCTTTTTTCTCTATTAAAATATTCATTTAATTAATAAATGGAGAAAAATACCCTCAAAGAGGGGTTTAATATTAATAAACTCACTTTCCCTAAGTTTTCACTTTATAATTCGAAAGTGACTTTATCAATATCATTTCCCTAACTCATTCGTCTAATGGTTTACGGGAAACTGTGTAAACCACCACGGTATTCTGACTGCCTAGGGAGAATGGGACATTACAAATACGAAGAAGGTGATAGTATTCTTGTTGGATTTAACTATAGGCATGGCCTCGACCCACTTAGTAAAGTAGTCAATGGCCACAATAATGTGTTGATTCCCCCAGCCGAAGTTGGGTTGTAATCCATGAAGTCCACCCCCCACTTGGTGAAGGGACCGAAGGTAATGACTAGGTGAAGAGGGGTTGGATGCGAGCACATTTTCTGAGTAAACAACTGGCAGGGGTGACACTTCTTAACCACTTCAATACAATATTTAAATATAGAAGGCCAGAAATAACTAGCTCGCAAAATGTTTTGGGTTGTCGCAAGCCCGGACAGATGACCACCACAAGCCCCACTGTGGCAATCATTTAGGACTGACTTGGCTTCCCTATGATTTAAAAAACGACGCATGATATTGTCTATTCCTCGACGATAGAAAGTGCCACCGACGATAGTATAATTCTTTGCTTGGTATCTTACATGTAGTTGGTCATCTCGTGAGAGATGATGACGGAACTTCAAAGTTTGAAGATAGATAACGATGTCTCCATACCAGGGGTTGGACGACGAGACAAGAAAAATTTGTTCATCCGCAAACAAATAAACATGTATAACATCCTCATATAATCGTGGAAAGTTAGATATTAACTCTACGTAGACTAGTGATTTCTTGGATTTCGCAGAAGTGAAATGGAGATCAAATTCTTGTAAAATGAAAATCCATTTATTATATTTCCCCCCTATGATATGCCTGGTAAGGACGTATTGAAATGGATTGACATCGAAAACCACAATGGTCTTGCAAACAAATATATAATGATGTAAACATTCGACTGTGTGAACGACAGCAAAAGCTAGCTTTTCAGCGTGAGAATAATTAAGCTCAGGACCAACTAGGTTTCAAATAAGATAGTAGATGAGGTGCTTGCGGAGCTCATCATCCTCCTTAACCAAAACCATACCAATCGTCTCCTCATATGCGACGATATAAAGCAAGTAATCCCTATTGTAGTCAGGAGACTTCAGCAGAGGCGTCAATACCAAGGCTTTCTTCAAAGCATCGAAGGACTCATGGGCTCGCTCATTCTAGATAAAAGGGGTGTCCTTCTTCAAAAGACACATGAAACCCTTAGTGATATTGGCATAGTTTACTATAAACCGATGTAAAAAGTTATATTTCCCCTATAAACCTTGAAGTTTTCTAATAGTGCACGGGGGAGGCAATCAAAGTATTGCCTTGACATTTAACGGATCTACAATGATCCTAGTCTCTAAAACTAGGAATCCCAAAAGACAACCAGACCTGATGCAAAAGATGCACTTATGAGGGCTCAACTAGATTATATAGTAACGGCATCTTTCGAAAAAAAATCCGAAGGTGTGTAGAGTGATCCACTCTCTTACAAGAGTGAGAAGCAAGATCATCAAGGTAAGCTTCGACTATATGCTTAAGATCGTGAAAAGTGAAGTTCATAGCACATTGGAAGGTTGCTCCGGTGTTTTTAAGTCTGAAATGCATTTTCAGGTATGAAAAAGTACCCCAAGGACAAATAAATTTCGTCTTGTGTTGATCCTCAGGTTTAATTTGGATTTGGTTATACCCTAAAAATCCATCCATAAAATAAAACACTTTGTTTCTTGCACACTCGTCGAGAATCTAATCGATGAAAGGTGTCGAGAAGTTGTCTTTAGGACAGGCTTTGTTCAGGTCACAAAATTCCATACATACATGGATGGTTCCTTTCTTCTTATTCACATGACTAGGATTGGATACCCATTCAGTCAAGGGAACTGGGTAGATGAAGCCAGCATTGAGTAGTTTCTCTACATCTTCCTTAATAGCAGGGACCTTTCAGGGATTGACATCTCTAAGACATTATCGAATAGGTTTAGCATCCGAATAAGTTCTAATCTCATGCTTGACAATACGAGGGTCTATTACTAGCATCTCTTCATATGACCAAGAAAATACATCTCAGAATTCCTTGAAGAGTTCTGTGTAGATCAGGATTTCTTCTGGCTAAAAATCTGCACCAATGTGTACATTTTCAATACTGCCAAGGGTACGAGAGATATCGATCTTGATGGTGGGAGAAATACTTGCCATATTTCCTTCAGCATAAATGTCGTGCGTATCAAGTGGAACTACAACATGACCGACTATCTCACTCAAAGTAGATCGAAAGTCATCTTGTTCGATTCTTTCAATCTCTGGGAGAAAATAAGAGCAATGATGCATATCATCTCAAGGTCTGTTGGAACCATTCATGGCTTCGATGATAGCTTCTTTGGACGGAAAAGTCTCATCGAGGAATTCATGTGAACAATACAATGAAGTGACCCACATGGGCCTAAGTACGGGATCCTCCTCGTCCGTCGAAGAGGTAGCAGGATCGATATTGGGGAAAGATTCAAGAACAGCTTGATACGCAATATCCGTTGTCGATAGTGGCATGGCCATTCCAGCATGTGGCTGACCTTCACAAGATGAATTCAGGGAAGGTAGGGTCCATGGATCACTAAAATAGGAAGTGCAGAAAGGAATGGACCTCTCTGTCGAAACAGGCCTACTGGACATGGCATAAACGTGGTGAATCAGTGCCATGAAGTTGAAAGTACCCATAAGGGAAGAATACATTCCAACATCGATATTCTCAGTTGTCAGTTGATAATTTTCAATCACTGGGATCGATGGTCCAACATATGCATTGGTACTAGTGTACAGAAAGGATAACTGGTCGATCATCACGATCTTCCTGTCATGATAAAAACAAAGAGTACAGAAGATGGATGATACAACTGCAACCATAGCATAGGTGAAATTGCATCCTAGTAACAAGCTATAATCAAGAGGCGCATCAACTACCTCAACTTCCACCTCTACTGTATTCCCACCTAACTGAACCGGAAAGGTAGGAAGAATATTGTGAGGGCGAAAGGAATGACCGTCAAAAGAAGTCAACATGTTCGATGGCTTCGAAAGAGTCGGAGAACCGAGAGGTTTTGGGTTCTATATATCCTAACGTAGATAATAAGGCATTCATATGTGAAGGACACGTCTGGATTACCTCCAAAGCCGACATCGCACAAGGGGTTTGACCCAGGTCCTCAATAATAGAGTAATTCTGGGCAGCTCTAGCATTTGGATTGTGGGTAGAGCGCTTGAGTACTCCTTTCAGAATATGAGGCAGTGGCTCTAGTTTTTCACTCTATAAAGTCGTCTCCGGAATAGGAAGAGGAGATTATAGACTAGGTATAGCCTGTGGAGAAATATAATCTCGAGATCGAATGGCTACGTGAACTTTCACATTGACCATATTGATACACAAATGATCGTCGTCTTGTAACGGCGGGTTTTGACTCTCACCAGCCGAATTTCCAACATTTGAGGAGCTTGAGGCCATGTGTTGGTTATGTGGGAAAGGATTCATCATCACAATGGGTGGTATAGATAATAGCCTCGCAGCTTCTGCAAGTTTGGGGCATAAATGATTAAGGTGATCGTTTGTGTAAAGATTACAGGGAAATTTCACCTTACGTCTTTCTCTCTTGCCCTCTCCAGCATTATTATTTGTATTCTCATTAATACCATTGTCCTTGGGTTTATTATTATTTTTCCTACCCTTACGATTATTATGTCCTTTCTTATTATTCATGCCTAGTTGTTGGTTACCATTTGGGTCGGTCGACGACTGAACAGAATGTACATCCATCGAATGAGTGGGGTTGGAAGACACATGCGAAGCTGGCCCTCCCGTAGATTGGTTTAGAGACAACTCTTTCAAATGGCTTGTCACCAAGTCTACGGTCTTTACATTGGAGGAGCCTACAATGCCATCAACATGAGGTCCGAAACTTTTTCTGGGGTCATAAGTTAACCGTGGTGAGTCCGGAAGAATGTGGTATAACATCCCAGACTTAACATATATAAGATCTAATTTCTGAAATTCGTAGATCACTTCTTCCTCAGTGGTAACCCCATATGTAGAAACGTCCTTTGAGATAGGAGGCTGCAAATACTTGAGAAACCATTCTAAAATAAAGTTTGGGGGTATGGAGGTCTTAATCAACCTCTTTTGTCTATGCCACTCTTGGCTATGATCCAAGATATGAGTGGTTGTGTCCTGGCGTAAAGTCGATAGAAGTTCTAGGCCAGCATCATGACGAACCAGAAACTAGAAGTGGTTAAGGAAGACCAACACCATATGACTAAAGGTCCCATATTCCCCCCTAGGTAGCTTGATATACCATTTCACTGGTGACCCCAATGAGGATGAGTTGAAATAATATTAACTGAATGGAATCGTCATTAAGGGAATTCGAGAAGCACCATAGGTGAAAGGTAGTAACAATATCACCAGGATCCTTGTCATTCTTACCTTTGAATTTCGGAATGTCCGAAGGAATCTTGGTGGGGATGGGGAGCCATGTAGGATCATGACTCATAGGGTCGTTCATCAACTTAGACAAGTCTAGAAAATTAAGCATGGCTAGAAAAGGGAGACGAGGTTGCAGCATATGGCCCTAAGCTCCCTGGAAATATTGTATTTGAGGAACTGAAGCCCATCCAGGTTTATGGTAAGCACCATGCCCCTGTCCGGGATTGTAAGACCCTCCTTCGGGATGATTCATAAAAGGTTGGTTGGGCATCATTCCAGTAGGAATGTTCTAATGGGGGTTATAAAAATTTCCCCCAGCCGGATTGTATCCGGGTTGGGGGTTTCCCAAAGCGTGAAACTGACCTCCTCTGGGTGTGAATCTGGAGGATAGAGGTGGATTCGTCATGCCAAACGTGTTGGTTGGAATAGGCATCGAGGAGCTAGGGGTGTAGGATGGAAATTGAGAAGAAGCTTGTCCTCCATGTTTGTTGTTCCACCCAGAAGCAAGTGGATTAGAGCTGGGGTTAAAAGCAGGAATGCCTCCCATATTAGGAGTCGTTTGAGGGATTTGATAACCACCAAATGAAAATGGAGTATAAGGAGGTGTAGTTCCCCCAAGCCCAATGATAGCATTAAGGCCAGTAGTTTGGATGGCATTCAAAAATTGCGAAGTAAAGTTTGGAATACCATAGGAAAAAGGAATAGAGGCCATAGGGATGGACTGGACATTATATCCCGATGAGTGACCAAGAGACCCAAATGGGTTCGAGGCAAGAGAATGAGCATTCACTATAGGTCGATCCATAGTAATGATAGGTGCCCCCTATACTACAACCATTGTGGTTGCAGCAGTCAAAGGGGTGTCATTAACTATAGTAGGTGTAGGAGTCGAAGGGCTCCCAGTGTTCTGAAGACTAGGTTCAGTACTCATCCTTGTAGAATCACAAGTCTGAACAGTGAAGGTGTGTTTACCATGCCTAATAACTCTACGCCTTTTAGAATGCAAAGACTCGAAATCTGGTGGTAATTGTAACAAGCAATGGAACCATCGGGGACATTGGTTCGACTCCACGATGACTTAAGACTCTAAAGACAAAAAATAAATCCTAAGGCCAACTAGTAATCAAAGAGAACACCAAAAGCCAAATGGCCAATATGCACACAAACGAGGTAAAGTGGTTGAAAGTGGCCTCCCTCCCTAAAGAAAGTATGGCTCGCCCAAGAGAGGCCTAAGACTCCCTGCTAAAGATCATAGGTAACAGAATCAGTTATAAGGTCCCTCATGGGATTAACAACCAGTCGGTCAGATCCCCTTGGAGAGGTAATCCTCCATAAAGGTTGTGTATTATCTGACCCTTATCCAACCCAAGGTACCTGCAGAATAAGCCCTACAAGTAACCTGTGTGGCACATAAGTCAAGCAACTAATAAACTATTGTATAACTGATGCACATGCGAGCAATCGTAAGTGGGGTCCACCGTATGGGCAGGGCAGAAAATCCCAAAACCTTGAAATCATTGCCTCTCACAGAGGTAAGGGCACTAACAAGATCCCCATATATGAATAGATCCCCAGAAATATCTCTGACACTAAGAAAGTGTCGGGGGGATATCCCTTCAACCAACCTTATGCGACCTCGTGATTAACTCTGATGTGAGCGGAGCCTCTTGATATTACCAATTATACAATGGATTTCTCCACTCCCTTTTTCAGGCACATATGCTGATTTAATTTCCTTGGAGAAGTTTACTCACAAAATCCTATTCCAAGGCACTAAATCCTAAGCTAGTTTGTGTACCCTAGAAAATAAAATCGTGACTAATCAATTTTAAATTATAGTGTTAATTTTAGTGGTCGTGCTTACTCAGAAAGGTATGGTGATGAAACTCATGATGTTATGACTTAGCAAGAAAAGTAAATATGAATATAATGCAAAGTCCTAACTTCAATTTTCAATGAATGATATGCTTCTCAAAACAAATGCAATTTTCAATTTCAACTCTGCAATTCTAAAGTAAAAATGAAATCTTTCAATATATGCGCTAAGCTAATGACAAAGACTTAAAAGACCAAAATGCCAAGCAATGCAAAATGCCTAATATTTTTGTATTTTATATATAAGAAAAATGAAAATGCATGGACTAAATAGCAACTTGATATATAAAACTCTATTGTGCATAGAAGCAGACAACTTCAAGTAGGATACCAAGCAGCGAGACACCCAGCCCAATGTACAAGGACAATCAAAATGAAAATGTGAAGAGAAAGACTCCGCCCAAAAATTCAACCCCGTATAGGTTTCCTGTCATCCCACAAGCACTTAACAAGCACTACAGAGACCCAAGCAGACTAAGCAAACATCAAATCCCACCCATCAACCACCAGACCTAGCAAACAAGAAAGTAAGGTTGATGTACATGATTGTTCAAAGAAACAAAGTGTATGTACGCAGCTTGCAAAGAGACAGACTGCGTATATACGCGACTATCAAGCCAAAAACCATGTATGTTTTAAAAACAAGGTTAGGCAAGGGAGAAGGCTGAAAAACTTAGACCTAGAGTGAAAAGAGGTTGTCAAGCAATGCTACGATAAGAAACACAATAGGAAAGAGAGAAATCTAAGGAGAAAAGTACTCCAAACCCTAAGAAAGAAGATTCAATCCCCAGTATGGTCGCCAATTCTGTTACGAGGAAAATCTCTCTATGGCTAGGGTAAACCACAACATATGGAAATGACTACAGAAATCAACTCTATTCTCAAGTATGCTATGTAAAAAAATATGATAGAAAGACAAGATAATATGATAGCACTTGATCCAAAGAAATATACCAGTAACTAGTCCTCAACAACCAAGCAAAGCAATCATATGGTGATACTATATGATTTTACCACATTCAATAGCATAATCCATTAATAAACATGACAAATATGCCCATGGAATAATAATTCAAACATTTGCAAGATATCAATTAGACGGTAAAAGAGTATTTCTATTAATATATGATCAGTAGAAGTGAAAATGTTATAGAATTCTGTGTCGACACGATTCGGAACCGAGAAACTAAGTTCCTTCCAACTGGGCCTCCACCACTTCAATCCTCCACCAAAGGCAAGCTCATATAAGAGAGACAATGAATTTCTCAATCAAATAAGGGAAGAGCTTGTGGGATGAACTCTGTGTTCAGACTTAAAGGACAAAGGGATGCAGACTCAATATGAAGTAAATAATTTCTCCAGAGTAACTTTTCTCTCAAAGTTGAATTATTTCTCCTCTTTTTCCATAGCTCGGAATTGGCCTATTTATAGCCTTCGAATGGAACTAAAGGGCCGAGTCGAAATGTTTCCAGTAAATGGAAGGCCAAGGATCATAGATCTCCTGTCGTGACATGGAAACAGGACTCCATTCTTCATTTTATGGCACAAATCCGTATGTACGTGGGTTGTAGTGGTGAATCTTACGTATACACATGTTGTATAGTAGGCAAGGTGTGTACATGTGGAAAAATATGTATTTTTAGCTCTAGGATTTACAAACAGGGATGATAAATCTGCATAGGGGAATGGAAAAAGGCCTTTTGTGCAAGATTACATAGGGTGAGGCAAATATTTCTATAACAGGTGCCGGGGGGGGATCTCTTCGATCCTGGAGGAAAAATAATCCTAAATTATCATTGGAACTTCGGGAAGGACACCAATAACAAAGCAGAGGCCTTCACCTTACTTAAAGGTATTCAACTAGCAAAGATCCATAAAATACACACTTTGAATTTCCTAGGTGACTCCAAAACTATAATAAGGTTGATGCTTCACGGGACTGATCCAAAAAACTTAATCTTAAAACGAATAATCGACCAAATACGAGTCGAGTCTCAGCCCATTAAGCTAACTTTCTACCACATTATGAGAGAGCACAACAAGATAGCAAATAAATTGGCAAACGAAGCCATTGGGAAATTGCCTGGAATCATAGGTGTGGAAGGTGTTGAAGCATTATCCCCCCTAACCTAATGCACCACATGACTGGGAGACATTCAGTGAAGGTTGGGGGAGGGGCTAGTAGGGGTCCCAATGAATACACATACAAATGGAATGGGCACGTGGAAAGGAGTGGGGGTGGGGACCCTCAAGGTTCCAACAAAAGCAGGGACAAGTGGATCACGCAAGCAAAAAAGGTTGGGGTTGGGGCCCTTGGGGGCTTCCAAGCATGAACAGCCAGGTGGAGGGGACGCATGGACAGTAGAGCAAGATGGGATATGAGTTTAAAGCACACAGATCAAGCTAGCATTAGAAGGAGAAGGTGGTGAGGGTGGAAGGCAAGTCCCATCGACCACTATGCAGCGATGGCTAACAGATCAAATGTGGGTTTCATCATTGGTTGTGATGCTCAGATTTTCATCCTTCATTGTTCATGGGAGATCGGGAATTTAAGGATCTGCAGTATATGGAAAAGGTGTGTGACATCCCAGTCACACAATTTAAGCTTCAAAGTGACACCAGGTTCATTTCCAAGTCGGGAAACATAAAGGCCAAAGGTACAATGCACAGGGAAGAATTTGTGACCTTTCTGACTAGCACGAATTTACCATTAAATGAAACATGGGATATTTTTTTCATGTACTCATCCCTACATTCGAAAATATGTTTAGTGGTCTAGGTAAGTATCTATGGCCACCCCTTATCATTTGTTGTCCATTTTTTTCCCCTCATAGTCTCGTTTCTCCTCGCCTCACCCAGAATTCCTCGCCCTGGTCTCCTTCTAGCGTTTGCCTCACCCAAAATGTAACTTAGAGGGTTATACCGGTCCATTCTTTCCCCTCCCAACACTCTGAGTCTTCTCTTTGTCTATTCCTGCTTCTCAGTCACCACACCCTGTCTCAATGCTCGGAGCCTGTTTCAAACGATCTCGTGGACTCTTGACTCTTTGGACCCGCCTCTGCACCTTCCCTTATACAAATTTTTTTTTTCATCCTTCTTGTGGCCTCTATACCTGTTGGTTTCTCTCGTTCTCTCCTTTTTCCATAGTCTTATCCTCTCGATGAGGCCCAGTGGCTTCACCATCTGTCTGTATGCAGCTTTTCTCCCAGCGCTCACATCCATGTAGGGTGATAAATACTTCTTCGTGGTTTATGGACACTTGTACGGGGATTCAATTGAGGAATAATGCATATGATGTCGCAGGATGAGAATTCAACTTGGAGCTTTCAGCTCCACCAGGACATTTTAACTTGAAACTATGTCCCAGCACAGGCACATGATAGAGAGACTCCAAGATGAGATCTATGTTCAAAGGAGCCAGATTGAGGAACAACGCAGCAACATGGAGGCAATGTAGTGGCATCTGGACTAGTTGGAAGGAGTGCAGCATCAACCAAGCAATTCGAAAATTCAACAGGGAGCATCCAAAAGTGAAAATTCAGTTTCAGTGAATCAAATTCCAGATCTTAATGATCCTCATCCAGAAGCAATTTTGGAGCATCAGCAGATCAAATTGGAGTCGGGTAGTTGAGACATGTTGCTATCATGTTTTGTTTCTCTTTATGTATTAATGGTGTCTTCTATCGACTGTACTTGGTGAAATACAATCACAGTAGTTTTGTTAGGAAAGGTGGATACACCACCAAAAATGTTTTTGCTTCAAATCCTCCAAATGTTATAGTCTCTACTTTAGTTGATACTTCTCCAAGGCCTGTAATGGCCCCTCTTTTGTAAATTAGTGGATTCATCTAGACTTTAATATATTTTTCCCAGTTTCTGTTAAAAAAAAACACACAATTGTTTTAGGAAGAATTACAACAGCATGTTAGTGAGGTGTTTGGAGAAGACAAATGAAAAAGGTCCCAATTGGCCTACATGATGGTCCAGCGGGTGGAAAATTCTCCAAGGACACTAACATGCATGTAGTGTTGAGAACCAAATATTATTGGTTGAAATTGTTTAAATACGTGCATGCACAAGTGTGCAAGTGTCGCATTTTCCAAACATGTGCAGGAAAAGAGAAGAGATTTGTGATGCCCTTGTAGTCCATTAGTATTGATAGACCTTTCAGGCAATGGGGCCTTGATGTGATCAGAGAAATGAAGCCAAATTTTTCAAAGTAGCAACTACTAATTACTTCACTTGGCAGTCAAATTTATGCCATTAACTAGTGTGAATGAATGACACAATGATGATTCATTTTATAGAGAAGCATGTAATTACCAAGATTGGTGTGCCATCATTTTTTGTGTTTGATAATGCAACATATTTTTCATCAATGGATATCTCTTAATTTTCCTTAGAAAAAAAAATCATCTTGTGTCACTTATTCAATGACTATCCTATGGAATGGAGCCATGAAGTACATGAAAAAATCTTGATCAAAATTATTAAAAAAATATAGTGATTGACCATCATTTCAATTTGTATAATGAACTTTCCAATGCATCTTGGCCTGATCAAGTTACACCAAAAGTAGCATTGGGCATGTCTCCTTATTTTCTCATATATGGAAAAGAAGCAACCCTACCTTCTTATATATTTATACCTTGTTTGCAGCTATATTAAATGGTGAAGAGTGAAAGTTCGACAACTATCCAAAATAGTATTCACATTCTAATAAAGTTGGAGGAGGAACAAGAGAAATTGAAACAAAATTTTGTTGTTTGTCAAAAAATTGTTAAATGTTTCTTTGATAAGCATTCATCAAATGATAAGGATTTCCAAGTAATCGATATTGTTATCAAGTGGGAAAAGATGAGTGATCCCAAGGGGAAACACCCAAAACTCCAAGGGGAATTGTACCAAGTGGTTGAGAATATTGCACTCGAACCATACCATCTCCAAGACATGGAAAAAAACAAAGACATCCTTCCAACAAATGCCCTACTTTTGAAGTGGTATTTCAATTAGCTTACCCTTAAGGTGGCTAGCTTGTACATATTAATATTTCCTTTTGTTTTATACTTTAATTGGTTTCAATCAATTATTTTATGATTGATTTTGTAGAATGGTTTTCTTGCATATTGTTGAAAATTTTGCATTTTATGTTTCCTTTGAATTTTATTTTCTCTTAATATTGTCTTTCTAATGTCATGATGCAGTTTATGCCTTCTTAAAATGAATTTTTGCATGCCTTCTATTTTTTCTCTACCATCCCGCATTTTACCCTTTTCCACCCAAAGATCAATCCTAGAAGGATATACATGGTTTTATTTTTGGTTTTCAGCTAAAAGGAAGATGAATTTGAATGTGAATCATGGATGTCCCAAGATCGTCTCAAATAGTGGATAGACTTGATGATTTCCAAGTGACTAATACTTTGGCTATTATCATGCTTTGGTTTGATTAACAAGTTATATTATCAAATGAATACATTCTAGTGCACTAAATGAGCTAATTGTGTGAAAGGTGAAAACTATAAGGGGATACCGCAAAGTGTATTGGATGAACCGAGTTAATGAAATCCTAAATAAATCTCAATAGAAGGAAGTAAACCTCCATCAAGCATGTAAATCTCAATAGAAGGAAAATAAAGTAGAGTTAATTATGGGGTATTGTATATAATCTCCACCGAGACTATGGATGCCTAACCGACAATGGAGAAAGGTCTATGATTCTATGATGATACCACCAAGGTTATGGATACTTGACCAATAGTGGAGCAAGGTATATGATGTTGTGGTGACACCATCAGCACTATGGACACTATCAGGCAATGGAGGCACACCTAAGGGATATTCTATTCCATTCCCATGGGAAAAAATTCACCCCAAATACAAATAAAACCTGTCATCATGATTGTAGCTTGAATCATTAATTCAAGCTAAATTTAATAAAAATCATCATATTTTTTCAGTACAACAAATTATTTTTCCAATCTACTTCATAGGAGTGATCATTGATTCCCTTACAAAGAACAGTTATTGACTCAGTAGATAACTCCATATTTGTTTCATGTTCATAGCTAAATAATTCCATCAAGCAATCTTGGCTTCATCCAATGTGTCACCATTTTTTATGCCCTCAACTAACCCAAGTTATTAGACTTGAGGTCCCCCTAAACATTTTGTGAATACTTATGGATTGAGCTTTGTTTCCTTCATCGCTCATTATTTTTATGATGTTTATGTTTTCATGTGAGTGAATTCTCGACTATTATGAACTAAAACATGCTTGAATGTTGATTGTTTTATTCAATAGATTTCTTACTTTTTGTATTCCATTGATCCATATTATTTTTCATTACAATGAATGAGTTTAACAAGCTAGTTCATAGGAGTGATCATTGATTCCCTCACAAAGAAGATTTATTAACTTAGTATATAACTCCATCTTCACTTCATTTTCATAGATAAATAATTCCATCCAAGAGTCTTGGCTCCATCCAATGTGTCACCATTCATTTTTTAGGCCCTCAACTAACCCAAGTTCTAGGAATTGGGGTCCCCCCTAAAAAATTTATGAAGCCTTGTTGATTGAGATTTGTTTCCTTCATGTCTCATTGACATGTTCATGTTTTCATGTGAGTATGAATTCCCAACTATTATAAATTGGAACATGATTGAATTTTGATTATTTTATTCGATGGATTCCTTCTTGTATGTCATTGATCTAGATTATTTTTTAGAATAGTGAATGAGTTTTCCAACATAGTTCATAGTAGTGATTATTGATTCCCCCACAAAGAAGATTTATTGACTCAGTGGATAGCTCCATCTTCACTTCGTTTTCATAGCTAAATAATTCCATCAAATATTATTGGCTACATCCAATGTGTCGTAATTTTTAGGCCCTCAACTAACACAAGTTCTAGGATTTGGGCCCCCCCTAAAACTTTTATGAAGCCTTGTTCGAAGACTTAGAATCGGTGTAAAGGATTTTTAGGATAACCAGAAAGGATTGGTGCAAGTAGATTTATTCAGAACTCTGTACCTGTGGGTAAAAGACCTGGCGGGTCATCATTTTTTGTATCAGAGCGCATTTATGCTCTAAATTTGAAGGAAGAATATTGAAAGTTATTCACGGGGAACAGATTTAGATGGAAGAAAGAAGATTTTGAAGAAAAATTAATTGGATATGCAATTTCATTAATTAATGGTTGAGTAATGGAGGTCATTCCAGGCCACTAGGAAGCTGCACTTAATGTACTCTGCACTCAACCAAACTCTGATCCAGTATGTCGACTATCAGGAGATGAGAATGTCAGGGATGTTGGTACCAGATGTATCGGTATTTAGGAAGTTGTCGACATAATGAAATTTCCAATGGGAGATATACCGGTGATCGAAACTTTAGGATATCGGGAGACTCGGGGGCACCACTTTGTACTCGTTTGATAACGCATCGGGCCGATATAATGTACGGTCACGATTTGGCTATGGATTTGATCCAATGGTCAATATTAATCTTGAATTCACAACTCTAACTTTTCCACGGTGTCTATTAGATTCGGATCACCGTTGATCCTTTCGTGATCAATGGTGGATCATGACCTTCATAGAACAAATCATTCTTCCCTACAAAGATCTTGAAACAAATCAACGGTCACTACTTATTACTTACCTTGATTAGATGGTAACTATTCCTCAGAGTTTACAAATGGATTTAAACTATGTTCCTTAATGGTATTGACCTATGTTTCATTCAGCACATGAGATAGAATTCGACTCTGTCCATTCATAATTTTAAACAATGAATTCAACCACGATCTGCTCAAAAAGCTTCATCTCTTTGGCTAGATTTCATTGTTCTCTCTGGTTTCCTCTGTCTCATGCTCTTACTAAGTTCATAGGAACTTCAAACTCGTCCCTCCCACACAAAGAACCAATTACTATAATGAACAAAACCTCAATTGTTCATTCATGGAATCTGGATTATTCACACATATGCACATAGAAATATACACACAATCACAACATTTTCATTAATTCAATCAGTGTACATGGTTTCAAGAAATACTTCTTAGCCTGAGCTATAGTCTAGGCTTATTCTGACCCGCTCTCACTCCTTTGGAAAAAAATCCTCAATAATTGGTTGCACTCTCCTTTTGGATAATTCCTCATTAACTGGCCACTACATACATCCCTGAAGGCTTACAATTTATGCATGGTAGGTGTTGTTCCTGAGTCTGTACTTAAGGCTCAAAAGTACAGTGTCAAGGCATCCGAAAGTGGTTAGGATAAGGAGAAGGGAAAAATTCAACCTTCGGAGGAAGATTCTAAGGGATATTTCTTCGTTGGGGTTGTCTGGCTTCAAACTGCTCCTGAATAGTTATGTCTCGTTCAATGACTGCCCATGATTGCTCAAGTTCGGCCCGGTTAGTTGTTGTTTTAAGGATAGTGTTGAAGAGTTTTAAGGCGATGTGCGTTTCGTTCAATAATCCGGGTTCAACGTTAGGTTGGGTTGGTGTGGGAACTGTCATGGGGGAACAGTACATGTAAGAGAATTGTTTAAAGAAAGGTTGAGTGGTGTCTCAATTTAGTTTTATAAAAGAGAATTCACGATTGCAGTATTAACGATGTATGAAAATCTAAGGCTCGTTCCCGTAACTGTATTATACTTTAATAAAAGGGGCGAGATGGGAGAAAAACATTAAACCGTTTACAAAGTCAGGTTCCTACTAGGGGAAAATCTCATGAAGCAAATGGAAGAAGAAAATTTTTAAGAAAATAACTGATGTAACAAAAAATGCATGTAGAATTCCGAAACTGCAAATTGGTCTTACACAGCTGATAGCTGGTGCAGAGGAAAGGCAATAGACAATTACAGAAAACCCAAATTTATTCGTTATAGTAGTGGTAGTACTAAAGTATAATGAAGCACATCAATTACGAATATGAATTGAAAATGAAAAATGAGGAACAAGAAAGAAAACTTGTAATACAGAAGTGACGGAATTGAGAATCTCGGATCTGATTGTATTAAATCTCAATGCAAAATCTCTATTTCAAAATCTCAAAAGGGTCCAGCCCCTGTGTATTTCTCTCTGGGGTATATTTATACAATTTCTGCAAAGCAGGTAGAATCTCAATAGTCACAAAAATTTCAGTTATGACAGAGGAGAGAGCAATCACTCTATCTCCCCTAATCTGTCTTCATTTATTTCCAGGTGCTCGTCTTCGCGCGGACTCGGTGCAGGCGATACATCTTTCCACAAGTTGAGATA
>WSFP011456192.1:0-19296 GCA_009831015.1 Picea engelmannii | reverse complement strand
GGCTAGGTCATCTAATGATAGACATTGATGTGTAGATAAATTTCATTGGTCTATTTTGCAAAACGTCCACCTCATTGTCTACCAAACTAACCCTAGAACTAGGCTGACGTCACCTCTAGCATAGTGACGCAGCAAGCCTGTCATATGTGAACATTTGATGATATTTTATGCCAATTCTAAGATTGATTATATACATTGAATATTATATCATTTCCAGTGTTTATTGAGAAGTAACATTATAAGGCATAGTCATTTTTGCAATCATTGACTTCGTCAATAATTACTACTATTTATGCTCATTAATATTAAATGTTGATAGTCATTAATCTATAAAGTGCTAACCAATTAGTATGCATTAGTTTTGTTGTTGCCTTGTCTCGCAAACATGTGCTTCTTAAGTGGTATTTCTTCATATTGACTATCTTCTTGGAGGTAATCTGTGAAGGAAAAAACCTACTTTAATCTGTTGAGCCTTAATCTCTTGGCCCTTTTCATTTTAGCACCCCAGATTGCCAGGGACGTCTCCCTTGGGATTAGCCACCCTGAATAGAAAGAGCCCCCCATCGAGGTGACAGTGGGTGGGGAAGCTCCTGTTTCGCCAGTTTGATCCTTACCTTCCAGCTACTTAACCTAGACTACAAACTGAGCAATAACATTTTGGCACCGTTGCCAAGGAACAGTGAGTCAATCTTCCTCAACGACAAAACCTTTGGTAAGCTTTGCCTCAAGGTCCTTTTCTTACAAGCTTACCTGGCGACTCCACTACAACTTTTTCCTCTTATTATTTGATAGTTTCAAGAAAACTATCTGGCGACTCCAGTGATGACGAAGCCAACAATGACTTCAGAATGGGACCCAAGAAACTACAGACCTTTGGACATGAGTAAAATCTCGGGATATCCCAGAAAAATGCCTCCTCTCTATGAGGATTTCCTCCCTCATTTTGCTGGCATCAATGGAGAATGCCCCAAGTCTCACATGAGAAGATTTTGGGATTTCTTTCAATGCTTCCCTATCAACGACGAGGCTAAAGATTTGGTGATGAAACTCTTCTCTGCCTCCCTGCATGGAAGGGCCAGAAGATGGTATGATAACCTTCCAGTTGCCAGCATCACCTCTATGGACCTTTTTGAAGAAGTTTTCCTTGCAAAGTGGACCATGAAAATAGAAGATATACAATCATTGCTGAAAGAGATTGAAGGCATAAAACAAACAGAGTCTGAGATTGTCAGAGATTAGATTACAGAGATTGCTTTACCAGATTCCACAAAGCCATCGTCCTGAAGACAACTACCTCATTTATCTCTATACTAATGGACTTCAAGGACATTTGAGCTTCCTTCTAAATAAGAATAATCCAAAAACACTTGAAGAAGCTCACAACATGGCCATTCAAATTGAAAAGAGTCTCTCCTTGACTAGGACCAATGCCATGGACACTCTCATCTTGATAAAACTAGTTTCCCTTGAAACCTTTGCCGAAGATCCACAAGAGAGAAAGGAACAAGTTCTCAACCAACAGAATGAGGACATGATTAAGGAGAAAGAACCTGAGCAAGATGATGAAGTATCCACCTGTGCTCCTCCCACTGATGAAGTCATCCAAGAACCTGTCTCTCCTGTACAACAAAGTGAAGATGAGGTTAGTCGCTTTCCACTTCAAGATGCCAATGACACCGTGTATTCAAAAAATGAAGAAGAAAAGAAAGCTTTGAACGAAGTTGATGGCCCTTGTTGTGCAATCAAAGACAAAGAAGCAGTCCATGAGGATGAAACAATGACACATGCTGAAAACATTGAGCTCCTCGAAGTTCCTGCGCGATAAGAAACAATAAGTTACCCTCCTCCCCTAGTTTTTGATAATGCTTTACCTTGTGATGAAGTGGAGGAGGAGGAGGAGTCTTCAAATGTTTCAAACCCTGCATGCTATGACACAGATAGTGACACTGTTGATAACATTGATGAGTTCATACATGTTGGGAGACGTAGGTGGGATATAGTTGGTTATGACCTGGCTCCCATTTATGACACTGAGAATCATTTCCAGTTGTTTCCCTTGCAATTGTCACAATAGATTACTTCCGACCAGTGGCAACAAGGAGATGAGGTTTTTGCTTGTACCTTTCAAAAAACCAAGGATGACCTAGTACCTCATTCTTCTGATGATTTTCAGTCTTACCTTAAGATTTTTGATGAATACCCTTTTGAGCATTTGGATTCTTTTCACGAAGATGATTGCCAACCACCGTTGTGCTCAGATTTTAATACAAGTAAGGACATTGTTTGCGTAAAGAAGGTTTCTCATGACTTTTCACCCCAACCACCTGTTATTACTTTGCCATGCTTTTCCATTAAAGGTGTAGTTGGGAAGTACCATTGTTATGTTGAGTTTCCTCCTGGGCAAACCCTAGACTCCAAGCGTTGGTTGGGTAATGCTAGTTCCAATCATTTTTTCAACTTTCCCTTGATAGTTTGCCAGACGTCTGCTAAATATTTTTCGATTCCTTCCTTGACTCTAGAGCATGAGGATGTCCTAGGTAACCAGTTTACAGGCCCTTTGATTCGGTTTTCTGAACCTTGTATTTTTCATGACCCTTTCTTGGATAGGATTGAGTACTTTTCTCAGAGATGGACTTGGCAGAATTTTCTCCCTCCCACCCGCCTCCATGAGTTAGATTCTGAATTTCCCGATGATGTAATATGTATTCTAACTCATGACATTTTTGTGCTTGATTTATCACTGTTTTGGTTTATGATGAAGCACAAAGGTAGGTGTCGAGGAACGTTGTTGGGATGGCTTCATTGGTTGTTTGATTACACCAACATGCAACCAACAGGTAAGTATAGGTGAGTGTTTTACTTTCTATTTACATTTATGATTACTGCATATACATGTATTATTTTGTGGGGTGGCAATACCACCCCACCTTTTGTCGATGATGCTTTCTTTTCAAGTGTGAGCAGGTCTACAGGTTTATGCCAGAGATTGTTGAGGTTCTCATGCGCTCTACGGTGAGTGCATGTCCCCGAGTTGGATCCAGATGTTATCCTCGATATCTAGGGATAACTAGGAGATCATGTCTCGAGGCCCACAGGTCCTAGACATGAAGTACTGAGAGCAAGATTGACCTAAGCATGGCCCTAGAGGGCCCATCCTTCTTCATCTTCGCTAGATTTGTCGTGTCAGCAGCAACAACTTCCATCACCATCGGCTTGGAATTGCATCAGAGAGGAATCTTGCTCCATGAGGTAATTGGTCCAAGGTATCATGGTATGTGTCATGTTTGATCGTTATAACCTTCTTATATATGCATTAGGTTCCTTTCATCTCTGATGACTGCTTGGATCTTACACTAATCCACTTGACCATTGTTGGGGTGATTGACGGGCTGACTTAGCAAGATTGTATTCATGGGTTTTGGTTAGCCACCAAAGAGGATTTGCAGAGCCATCGTCCGCTCCCACCATTCTATCATTTTTCATCTTGTCTCTGGCACATCTATCCCATTCCCCTAGTCCGGCCATTAGGATGACCTTTTGAGGGTTACACTTTGTCTTGTGGGAAGAAGGGGCTAAAGGCCCAGGGGGTAAAAGCAGCAGGTAAAAGATAAAAGCCATAAGAAACGAAACCTAGAGATGCTTCGCCCAGGGATCCCTGAGAAGGCAATAAAAGGCCTCTCGATAAGAAACTGAAGGGACACTAAGAAAAATAACAAAACAATACCTAACCAAGAGGATGGGAGGTCTCATCACAAGCCGACCCATTATGTTCATAGGTATCCAGCAGTATGACATTGCCATTATCTGGTCACCACGCCAGGGTAGTGACCTTTGGTTGCATGGCCAAGGGAAAGGGGGTCTCATCACAAGCCAGCCTTATCATTTCTGTGAAGATACCAGTGGGTAACACTGTCAGCGCTGGTCACCATGCCAAGGTAGTGTCCTCTGGTCAGACCTTGAAGTAAAAAAGAAAGAAAAGCAATAAATAAAAAAATAAAGGCAATAAAAGGGCTCGGAAAAAATGCATCCATGACGGGTACAACTCGCCTCCTACAAAGGCACCCACAGACAACACCTGCCCTTGGTCTTACTATGACTGGACATCCCTAGACCATATCACCTCATAAAACATGGCTTGAATAATCTTCTGAGGAAACTTTCCTTTTCTTGTGGGTATTAGCCCAATAGCTTATTCTGTTGGTCTTCTTCAGCTTTGTATAGTAGATCTGTGTAATGTCTTTGAGCTCTTAGATGATATGCTAGGGGTTTCATGCATGTATTTGATAAATTTAATGATGAAATATGACTGGAATTGCTATGATCCCTAGGATTGATGAGCCCATGGAGGGCGTAGTCTTTGATGTGTATGACCATACCCGGCGGATAGGTACCAGTGGACCTCCATGGGGCTGAAGAGCCCATCAGATGGTTGTTGGGATGGCAGAGGCAGGACAACGCTGTGATGAGCCATTGCACGAGAAAGAAGAAGGACGTCCTTACCAAGGGCACTTTGGCAGAACCCGGCCTAGGGGGGATCACCCACTGTAGATGGGACGATTGCTTTTGATGGAAAGGACGTCACCTGAGGCAGTTGGATGTTTTCTGGAGCATGTGGCAGTGTGCTGGGGTCATTTGGCACGTGTGGCAGCCTGGAGAAGCCCTAGAAGGGCCAACGTTCTGCTTCCTGGATGCTGATCTTGCCCAAAAAGGGCCAACGTCTCCCTCAGAGGGGGCTAACGTCTCCCTTTTGAGCTCATATTGTGACATTTTTAGCATTTGATGTAAAAAACAGTGTAATATTATTAGTCAGCCTTGTCGACTGTTTTAATGACCTATTTTTCTAATTAAAGGTCATTTGGATGATATAAAGAGAGGACGTTGCCTCTCATTTTTACATAACACAACTCACTCTCTTGTGAGAGAATCATTTTTAGTCTTTTGCCTTGGTATTTTGCTCTTGGAAGTGAGGCGCTACTCTTCTGGAGGATCATCTTTGGCATGTTCATGGTGTTTTCTATCATTGGAAGGTTTACAACTAGGGTTTGATAAGCTCTTCATTGATTTGTAAGTGTATTTCTCATGCAAAACTTCTTAAATGAATGGTTGTAAGTTAAATCTCTTGCATTTATGGTTACATTCTTATTATTTTGCTTAATCATTGAAACCCTAGGTAGCAAGCACACAAGTAGGTCCTTGCTATATGTCCCCTTGGTAGAAGACTTGTTTTAGCCATTGATTAAGGAGGATATAGCCTAGTCGTTGCTACACTAGTTCTCCTTTTTCTGAGTTAGCTTTTGAACATAAGTTGAAGAAAGAAGACGTCCTAGGACTAATTGAGTTTACACCTAGGGTTTTGACTTTTAGGGTTTGAAAGGCCTTGCCTTTGCAACACTTTTCATCCCTAGATTTATGTTTTGAAGCTAGCCGTTTTTGCCAAGGATTTTTAAGGAAAGAGGGAGGAGCATGAGGCCTTGCTTAAGCAACACCGGAATGAGCCTCCTCCCCTTAGGGTTTTGACTTTGTGGCCCTGCCATTGCAGCACCAGAAAGCCTAACTCTCTTGTCCTTGAATTTAGATTCTCCCGAGACCTAGCACTTGCTCCTTGACTCCATTATACCCTAAGGCACTAGTCTAATTATCCAAAGTTGAGCCTTTTGTGCCAAAACAACACTCTCAAACCTCTTAAATCTGAAACCCAACTAACCCTAACGTCTCGCTAACCCTAATTTGATGATGACGTCATGCCTAGTTTAAGCTCTTGGCTGGTATAAAACATTGCGGCTAGGTCATCTAATGATAGACATTGATGTGTAGATAAATTTCATTGGTCTATTTTGCAAAACATCCACCTCATTGTCTACCAAACTAACCATAGAACCCGGCTGACGTCACCTCTAGCATAGTGACGCAGCAAGCCTTTCATATATGAGAATTTGATGATATTTTTTGCCAATTCTAAGATTGATTATATACATTGAATATTATATCATTTCCAGTGTTTATTGAGAAGTAACATTATAAGGCATAGTCATTTTTGCAATCATTGACTTCATCAATAATTACTGCTATTTATGCTCATTAATATTAAATGTTGATAGTCATTAATCTATAAAGTGCTAACCACTTTAGTATGCATTAGTTTTGTTGTTGCCTTGTCTCGCAAACAGGTGCTTCTTTAGTGGTATTTCTTCATATTGACTATCTTATTGGCAATAATCTGTGAAGGAAAAAACCTACTTTAATCTGTTGAGCCTTAATCTCTTGGCCCTTTTCCTTTCAGCACCCCAGATTGCCAGGGACGTCTCCCTTGGGATTAGCCACCCTGAATAGAAAGAGCCCCCCATCGAGGTGACAGTGGGTGGGGAAGCTCCTGTTTCGCCAGTTTGATCCTTACCTTCCAGCTTCTTAACCTAGACTACAAACCGAGTGATAACAGTCTTAACACATTGTTCAACCCCCAAGTTCATCTCTCTTTGACGGAGAACCTCATTGCCTCCTTATTCTCCCTTTTCATTTGGTGGGAGTCATATCCCTCAACCAATTCTTACAATAGGAGGTTGGAATATTCCTTCCTATGGATCCAATCCTAGCTTCACTTTTGCAGGAGGAAGTGCTGAAATGGGTGATCATTCTACTTATTACATCCTGTCCATCTATCCTTCTTTCGCTATGCCGGTTCCTACGAATACTTTTTCCATGGTAGACCTCCATCTGTCCTCTAGTGTTTCATCCCGGGGGAGTACGTTTTATAGTATGGGAAACCCCCTTCACAAATTTCCTTCATCTAGGGGCAACATATATCCTCACCTGAGTAACCCTTGTCATGTCGCTTTCTCTTTGAAAGCGATTTTCTTGGTGACGACGCCCTTACAAACCTTTATGAATCACTTTGGAGGAGGATACTATCCTACTAGACAGGGCCATGGCGTATACCAGAACCCTTCCTAGCCTGCAATCTCTCAAAATTAGTCTTTCCCAAAACCTTGGTCTCAAGTGCCGCAACCAATCACTGCCATTCATGTCAAAAACACAAGTCCAGTCACTGTGAGTCATACTGGCATTATATCACCAACCTATGCTAGTGATGTTGGAGATTGGTCAACAACCTCTGCAAGTCACGTTGAAGACATGCAAGCAGACGTTGTAAGTCATGCTAGGGGCACAACTCTAGTCATTTCTAGTCACATTGCACATACATCACCAACCTCTACTAGTCATGTTGGGTATACATCACCAACTTCTACTAGTCATGTCAAGGATTCATCACCAACCTTTGCTAGTCATGTTGGAGGTTCATCACCAACCTCTGTTAGTCATGTTGAAGGTTGGTCACCAACCTCTGCTAGTCATGTTGGGAATTCATCACCAACCTCTGCAAGTCATGTTGGAGATCTGTTACTAACCTCTGCAATTCATGTTGGAAGCATGTCACCAACCACTTCAAGTCGTGATGGGGGAATTCATATGATTGAGAATCCTAGACGTATAGGATGTAAGCCTAAGTTCCTTTGTAGTATTTTGAAAGGAGGTCACCTAACTCATTTGTGCCCTACTATTGTTGTGGTACAAGAAAGGCAGTCCTTGTCTGATAGCCCTTCGGGTTCTGAGTCGTCTTTGGTTTCCCAACCTTCTAATCCTTCTTTGGTTGATACAATGGTCGTGTCGATGCAATCTTCGGCCGATACAACTCCTATTGTGGGGAGTGATGTGTCTCTTTACCTTGTTGTCTCGCATCCTATTCAATCAACGGCTGAAGAAGTGGTCATGCCGATGCAATCTTCGACCGATCCCACTTTTCTCTTGGAGAGTGACAAGTCTAAGGAAGTGACATTGTCGATGCAATCTTCGGTCAATTCCACTCTTCTTTTGGGGGGTGATGTGTCTTTCGACCATGTACTTAATATTTATAGTCCTGTACCTTTTGAACAAGAGATCATTCCACTCTCTTTGAGTACGCTCCCTCCAAATCCTAGGGTGGTTTCCTTTGATTGGAATGATCTTGTAGAGCCTTGACTTGCTTCTTCTACACCCTTCTAGATAAGGGAAATTCTTTGATATATTGTAGATAAGGCAACCTCTGTAGTTATTTTATCCTCCTTGACTTGGAAAGATTTAGGTTTTCCCAAGCTTGTGTCAACTATCCGTGAGTTGCTGACTTTCGACAAAAGTCCTACACAGGAGCCCTGGCCTCCCCCATGATATGCTACTTAGAACAACATTCCCAAGTTTTGTTTAAGCTCTTTTCCGACTCTCTCAAAAAGAGAAAACATTGTCGAGTGAACTTGTCTCTTTCACACTCGTAAATTGGATTTGAAAGGATGTCTATTTGGTGTAAGTTTAACCCTTTTTCAGGACCAAGTAGACTAATTTCAAAAAAGGAACATTGTAGTCACTAGTGGCTAGAAGAGTTCTCTTGGGTATTGTTTTATACTTTTTTCGGCCTAGGGGATTAAATTTATGAAAAAGGACATTCTTTGGAGTTAAGTTGTAATTGCATCTCATTATCTTGCTTACAGTATTGAGCCTATTGTCGATTCCCACTTTCACATTATAAGCCTATTATCTCAGCAGTTTGCATCATCAACCAAGCATAGCCTTATTTATATCCTTTGCAACTTGACACCCTGTATCCTACGAGGAAACATTCCCCTAAGTGTCCATATATTGAATGCACCCCCTTGCATTGAGAATAGGTATGTTCCACTGTTGGATATAGTTGCTTACTCGCGACACTAGTTTCCTCCTCTCTATCATAACATTCATTTGTCTATCAAAAAACAAAAAATGACGGGCGAGAAAAGAATATTATCTTATGTTGGCAGCAGTCGTGTCACCTTTGAACAAAGGAAATTTTTTTGAGTCCACTTATCATCCAAAGTTTGGGTTTAGCATGACCTTAGGAAGCTGAGCTCATTATTCAAAGTTTACTCCTCCGACTAGTTACTCTTCCAGTCCTCGTGGAGAGTTTTATTGGTGCCTCCTGCATCACAAATTTTCATTATCAATTCTATGTTGTTGGAGTCTTCCATATGTGTCATGCTCTTGTTCAAAGGATTTCTATAAGCTTGTGTCGACCATTTCTAGAACTCTTGACTTTTCATGTTAGCCATACCCTTAGCATGTCTCAGAGTTACATGAATTTGTAGTCCTATCGTGCACCCTGGTCCTAATTTCATTATGGGTAGGTAATCTTGAATCGAGCAGTCGACATCTCCTCATTGGTTGTTGACTGGGGGGTTTCCCTTGTGTTCGATGACAAGAAATCTATTCACACATTGGGATTTGTGTAGTGTCTTGGATGCCATTAGCCTTATTGGTGGTTTCCTCATCTTTTTCGACAATTTTCATTATTGGCTGCTATTCAAAGGGTCTTTTTCGTGCATTGCTTGCATCTGGTGCATGTGAAAGACGCACAGGGTCATTGGTTCATGAACATGTTCTTCATATGAGTTCCTCCAAATCATCAAGCTACTGCTTTTACCTCATGTTGAATTATCAGAGATGCCTTAATGCTCTCCTTTCAGCGGGTCTCCTTCCATTGACTTCAACTCATTTATTCTGGAAACGAGGCCTAGAGTCCTATGAGTACCTAGAGGCTTATAGTGATCAGTGGCAGGTTCTCTCACCATCGATAGTTGGGAATACATCAATGTCTCCTGATCGATGGATTCTTCAAGTGTTCAACCTCAACTCCTTTATTCACACTTGTAAGAATGTACTCGGTGCCTTGATACCTACTTTCATCATCAGTAGGTTGTCTCTCGTTTGTTAACGGTATACCTTAACGACCGGTAATCAAACGAAGTATCATTGTGTTCAACCTCAACTCCTTTATTCACATGATGTAGACTTGCACATTTGGTGGAACATGTAGAAGACTTGAAGACATCGATTCATAGTCACAACTTTCCTGAGTTGATGCTATCATTCATTGGACCAGTACCTATATGACTTCAGTGATCGTGGGAGATCAGATTATACTTCATTGTATCCAGATATCTTCAGATTGATTTTGAGACTGGTTTTCACTGGGCCTTGTTCGTGACTATGACAGCCTATGGAATATATCTACCTTTGTATTGCCTATTCATGTCCATGAACAATTGTTTGGTATATTTCCACATGGATCTGCAATGTAATTCAAATTGGCAGCCATTTGCACAAAGTCATTATGGATTGTAATATTCTTATGAGCAACCAGTTCGTCTAGCCAGGTCTCCATTACTTCACTTCTAGGAATTATAATGTATTTTGACCATCGCAGATACTCCTCTGACCTCACACATTAAGGGGCATCTGTTATATCCAGATTTTCCTCACCCCATGCAACTTGCTCAGAAGGCCTTTTCCATTTCCCTATGCAGACTTGAAGTCCCTTGTTGCAATTCCCAGAGCTAAAAATAATATTTTTTCACATATACATGCCCAAATAGATATACAACATGCATATACGCAGGTTGCACCATTACAGCCCGCGTACATTGAGTTTTGTGCTCAAAATTAAAAAAAAGGTGTCGGGTTTCCATGTCACATCACGAGATCCATTATCCTTGACCTTCCATACACTGGAAATGTTCCGACTCGACCCTTTAGTTCCATCTGAAGGCTATAAATGGGCCATATCCAAGCTGTGGAAGAGAGGAGAAGAATTCAATTTTTGAGAGAAAAGTTTGCATCCCTTTGTCCTTTTAAGTTTGAACACATTGTTCAACCCCCAAGCTCTTCCCTCTTTCATGGAGAACCTCATTGTATCTCTTATGTGAGCTTGCCTTTGGTGGAGGATTGAAGTGGCGGAGGCCCAGCTAGAAGGGACATAGTTTCTCGGTTCCGAGACGCGCCGACACGAACGTTTGTCATTCATACACTTCTGTTGATCATATTTTAATAGAAATACTCTTTTCTCGTCTAATTAATGTCTTGCAAATATTTGAATTGTTATTCCATAAGAATATTTGTTATGAATATTGATGGATTATGCTAGTATATGTGCTAATTATATATATTATCACCATATGCTTGTGTATCTTGGTTGTCGAGGACAAGTTGAAAGTGTATAGCTTTGGTTCAAGTGCTCAATGATGGTCTTCTTTGAACATCCAGACGAGGTAGGCTCTTTATCTTGTCTTGTTAGCAACTTTGTTTATATAACATACTTGAGACTAGAGTTGATTTCTGTAGTCATTCCATCTATTGTGGTTTACCCCTTGCCATAGAGTGGTTCTCTTCGTAATAGGAACTAGTCATTGGTTGTACCTCACAATTCCATCTTTTGGCTTAGAGTTGGATGGTATTTGTTCTCGGATAAAAAGAGGATGTGGTTAAGGTATTAGGGTGGACATGGTAGTGGGACTTGATGTCTCTCCTTCTTAAATGATGGATTTTTCCTTTTTTATGCTAGCCTAGAGAAATATTTTATTGCCCAGTCTAGGTAAACTTCCTGCTTTGCTGCTTGAATTTTGGTCCTTTGATTTTTTAAAGAGATTGTCAATTAGGACATGTTGGCACAGGGGCAGACCCAGGGTTCAACGCTACAAGAACGCACCAACAAAGCCCTAACTACCGACCCTTTCGGCAACACCTATGAAGTAGATGAAGTCTCACTCGAGGTAGAGGCAAGGGTGGTTGCAAGACCTAGGTGTCTGCAACCTTAGCTAGGACACGGTTATGTGATTGTACTACTTAATAAAGCACTTAGCACCGTAAGTTCCTCAATATGCAATCAACATCTACTTCGCTAATAAAACAGGGCTTCATAGCATCCACATTAATCTAATGTATTTAAGCACTTAGCATAAACAGAGAGGTAGATCTAGCAGATCAAGCACTAAGTACATTCATATGATTCAGATCTAATATTCTCACATGTCATTAGCACCAAGCATAAGAAGATCTATCTAAATACATCAAAGCACTTAGCAAAATAAGACATAAACACATTAAGACAAGCACAAAGCACGACAACACTGTGTTTACGTGGTTCACCCCCACCTTGGGGCTACGTCCACTAACTCTTCTACTTTATTATCTTCAGTCAATCGGTTACAAGCACAAAGCCATCAAAACCCTTACTCTGCACAGGACAGAAGATCTGCACAGCTCGCTAGATCCTTCTTCCTTGCATTACAGCACTAAGCCCTCCACAATCTGCTACAAGGACCTGCACTAAGCTCTACAAGTCTCTTATAGTCATGCACAAAGCGCTTATAGACTCTACTTGCACTTAGCATACATTCACATCACATAGATGCACTATTCAACTACTTCTTACATTGCCTAGCCTTCTATTTATTTGTACAAAATAGGCCTAAACATGGGTAAAACCATGGGTCAACATCCCATTCCCGTTACATATTCCCCAAAACCCAAAAAGGATCCAAAAGTGGGTCGAGATCCCGTGATCTCTGCTTCGTCTTGCGCTCCTCCTTCGACAGGTTGTTGAAGTCCCAAAATAGGTCAATATGACCAAGAATCTCCCAAAACTTGGTCAAGGGCCAACATGCCCCCAAAACTCACCTATGACTCATCTCGAGTCACTCAGATCTGACCAGTTCTGCTTCGAAGGCCTCGATCTTGGCTCGAGCCTCTTCGACCTACTGCTGTGCGACAACCTCTTGCTCAGTGAACTCTTGGATCATTGCGTTGTTCACGGGCCCTTCTAGGCGTTGTTTTGTTGCGATGACAACCTATTATGGCTCTGCTCCATGGCTTTCAACCTCTGTGAATAATTGGCATGACTTATCTTGCACTGGTTGAAGCCGTTGAGTAACTTCCATCACTCTGCTTTGAATCGCATGGATTTGCTGTTGGGTGGTGTGTTGCTCCTGAGACCGCTTCATTCTTTCCACGACCGACAAGGCCTTCAGCTGCACCTACAATGTGTCTGTGTGCTACTTTGCTTCCTTAAGTTGCAACTCTAATGCCTGTAACTCTAGATTCTCGATGAGGTTCTCATATGTTTGGGCATTGCGGTTACTCAACTGCTTGCACTCCAAGGTAAGATATTTTAGTCTTTCAACTGCACTGCGAGCAGTTGTTTCCCTTTGGTCTCTTACATCTTGAAGGGTCTCGGGCACAGTGTAGAGCTCCAAGTCTTCTATGCGTTGCTGGAGCTGTTGGATTACTTCTTCAAGTTGCGCCACCTGCTGTGGAACTCACCCTTCAGTCTTTACTTCTACGACTGTCACAGAGTGAAGTGCTCTATGAACCATATCCTTTACTTTGAGTTGCTCTGTGAGAAACTGTTCCTTGCTTTGCTGCAGTTGTGCTTTTTATTCATCCCACTTTGCTTGCAGAGAAAGCTTTTCCCGTTCTGCAGTACTATGTTGTTCTACAAGGTCTCCCTGTACTTTTTCCAAAGCCTGGGTAGCTTGCGTTGTTTCTTCCTGAGCTCGTCGAAGGCAATCTTCGACTATATCAATGATGCGGTGAAGTTGAGCTGGCTCATCTCCCAGTTATGATGTTTCCTCTGACAAAGGCACAGTGGAGACTGCGCGGCTGGATTGTAGTGCTTACTGCACTCCTTGAAGCTCGTCCTTAATCTGATGGAACAACTCCTCCTACTTAGATTCTTGCTTCTCTGCTATCTCCAGTGAAGCATCATTCAGGGATTTTATGATGAAATCGAAGTCATCGGAGCTGAGGATGGTCTGCATTTTGGTCATGGTTGCTTTCGCTTTCTTCCGGGAGGAAGGTTTCAGCAGGGAAACCTTCCTTTTCTTCGAAGGATCCTCCTCGTCTCGAGACGGTGTAACCTCACCTTTGTTCTATTCAACTTATGCACTATCTCCTCCTTGCTCTGTTGAGATGGAAGCAGTCTTCACGGATGCGCTGTAAAAAAGAATGGACCTCTTTGGTCTTCTTTATCTTGCTAGGTTTAGGTGTATCATGCACTGCTTCCGGATCGTCAATGTCGGACATCTTCACAGGGTCGACTGGAATAAGGAGGTCCGTTGAACAGTCCTTGGTGATTTCTTCTAAGTCCTCCTCTGTCAGCTTATAGTAAGATTAAAGTCGTTGCTTGTGCTCATCGGTGTGTGCTATAATATAAATGAAATGGCGGTCCGCGCTGAATTTCATTAAAGGCCGAAACCTGTGAAGAGTATTTGGCGTGATGTGAGGCTCGGACTGGATAACTAACTTTAGCTAATTGTAATATGTGTGGAATATGGAATTTGACTACCATTTATTGTTCATGTCATTGGAATACCACAGTGTACTGAACTTCGTGACCAAAGGTTCAAAGGGCTCGATGTCAGGGAAGGTCGCACCTTCCGGCATCTCCCATGCGATGAAAGCAATCAGGATTAGAATCCAACTGAAGTGGAACTCATATCCTTGATCTTGTGCTTCCCTGCAGTCCAATTCCAACTGGTTCACGAGGTACTTCGCCCAATTCATTTGTAGGCCCTCCGTGCACTTCCCTGTGAGGTTGACTACAAAACCAGTGACTTGGGTGGGTTGGTTCTTGCAGACCAACTTTCCTGCGATCAATTGACAGGCTGGGCGCACTGCGTCGCTTTGGATAGAAGCTACCTTGTATCCTCGCGTGCCTTTCTTGACATCGTCGTAGGTGTCTTTTATCCTTTGAGATAAAGCGCGGTCCATGGTTTTTCCGGGATATAAATCTTGTGGGTCAGGGCCTTGCATACTCAGCCCTATGATCTTATTGATCAATGTCATATCCACTATGATACGGTGGTTTAACCACAAGTATCTGACATGGTAATAGGACAACAGTAGTTCGACGCATGCATTCACTTCTTGGTGTCTTCTGAAGTGAGAAATCTTCATGACGTGGAGCAGTGTGGACTGCGCGAGGTTATGGGTCCATGACTGAGGAATTATCTTTGAATTCTTTCCTTTTGTCCTGGTTAGGTACTTATGTGGGGCAAGCATGTTGTAGACCTTCATTTCGTCGAGGTTGAAGTCGCTAAACTTCAATGCTGCTATCTTTTCTTGATCGGCATGAACTATGCGTATCCCCTTCGGGAGGTACGCAGTGACTAATTCGTACTCAAAGTCTATGGGCACACTGTCTCGATTTATTGCGCCGCTCAGAGGTGGTAGATAGGTGGGTAAAATTCTCGGAATCAACTTAGTATTCACGAGATTGTCTCAGTGCTTGGTTCGCTTTTCGTCTGCGGGTCGTGATGGTCCGGCTCGAGCAGTGGACAATAGGTCGACAGTCCTCTCCTCGTTGATGCCTGTAGACCAGTAGACAATCATCTCTCTGACATGACTCTTTCAGTCATCAAGTCGAGGAGTAATTCTGTTACTGATTCTTCAACTGCGGTGAGCTCATCGAACATGCGCTCGAGATTAATAATATCGAGTTCACAATTAAGTCAGATATTGCACTAGAATAAACAACAAGAGGGCAATGATCATTGTATACAATTCACTTGGTCTGTGGGCTCAAATTCTCAGTTAGCAAAAGTGTTCTTCGTGCATGGCATGATGGGATAAATAGGCAACTCGGTAACAGTTCGCTTGTAATGGGTATGAAGCCTCATTAACTCTTGTTCTGTCCATTATGGCACGGTCCAATGGTCTGGTGTTGAGCTATTAATGTTTTCTGACCCGTTCGAAGCGATAGTCGAATGGATATATCGGTCCCAATGACTATATTGCCTCACCATGGCGAAGTGCCATGTGTCGCTATTTTGATATCCCGACGAAGCTCCAATTCTGTAGATTTGTTGTCTGTGAAGTTCCCTCTGGAACCTTTTGTAACTTTTCAAACTTATCTCTCTTCTTACTTAGCTTCCTATCCTTCCTCCCAGTGAGCTTTGTCTCGGTAGTCCCTTTTCCATTCTGATTCTTATCGTCTTTGGACATAGTCACTGCGCGTTGTTGAGACTCTCTCCTAGGACTTAGGAGTAACACCTCTTCTTTATCCGAGATAGGTACTTCAGTCTCCTGTGAGTCTTCTAATGTTCTTGCTGCTTTGACATCTGGGTTTCTAGTGTTAAATAGCTTCGATATATTCTCTTGTTCTTCCATCAAGTATGCGATCCTTCTAGTCATGAAATATTTTAACTCTTGTTTCTTCTGCTCTAAAACTTCTTCTTCTTTTTTCCATATGGCTTGATCTCTTTTAATCCAAGGTTTCCCTAGTAACATGGTAAATGGGGTACTGTCCTCAATAAATTGAATAATCTCAAAATCTTCTTCTGTCGAAGTTCCATTTGCATTCATAGGTATCTAAGCGAGCCTCCCACATAGGTTTACCAGTTTTCCTCTGAGCAAGCCTCCCACACAGGTTTACCACATAGGTATCATAACAGGCCTCCCTATATCTTTCCAAGTTCTCTCTGTCATGATATTCACCTGTGTTTCCTCGTCTAGAACACAGTCAATATCGAATTCTCGTATTCTTGCTTCGATGCATTCCTTTTCTTTAAAGATCTATGATAATCTAAAATGTCGGTGGTCATTCAAGGTTTCTTTCATCTGTAGCAATACCTTCTCTGATTATTTTTAGGGTTCTTCTATAGCCTTAGTTTATGGATCTGCCTTAGGGTTTTCTTGTCTTATGTTCATATTTTCAATCTTAGCAATCATTCTAGGGAAATCCAACACTTCATGGTTCATATATTTACAACAAAGACAACCAGGTCTTCTCCCAGGGCATGCCTTAGCAAAGTGTCTCTGTTTTCTGCAGCTGTAATAGAGGGTTAATCCTCTCTTTCTTTTAAATGATCCCCAGCTTCTCCTGTACTGCGCGCTAGGATCATATGAGCTAACCTGCAATAAATTCTTTATGGGATCCTGCATCCATTCATTAGTCCAAACATTCTTTCTATGCATAGGTATAACATATATTTCACTATTCTTATCAGATCTACTCATATCAAATCTTACTTCATCTATTAATACCCTAGTTTTCAAACTAGGACAGACTCTATTAAACATACCTAGATCCATACTCTAGAAACAAAAATTTCCACTTATCTTACTTCTACAGAGCACAAAACTTCAAGATCTAAAACTTTTAACTATTCTTACCTTTATTAGAGCACAGAGCTTGCAGATCTTACCTCTTTTAATCAGATGTTATCACTTTTACCTTTCTTAGAGAACGAAGCTTCCAGATCTTGCTTCTTTCCTTCAGATCCGACCTCTTTTCTTCAGATCGAGCTTCTTTCTTTTAGCACATAGCTTTATAAATCAAGTAGAATACTGTGCACTAGGGCACAAATCTACGCACAAAGATTTTACAATCTCAGGTCGAATCTTTGCACAGAGCTTCTTCTTTCTCAATTCCCAGCAATCACAGCTTCAAGTCCTGGAAATGGAACCATTTGTTGGCACAGGGGAAAACCCAGGGTTCAACACTACAACAGCGCACCAACAAAGCCCTAACTACCAGCCCATTCGACAACACCTGCAAAGCAGATGAAGTCTCGCCCGAAGTAGAGGCAGGGGTGGTTGCAAGACTCAGGTGTCTGCAACCTAGCTGGGACACAGATCTGTGATTGTACTACTTAATAAAGCACTTAGCACCGTCAGTTCCTCAATATGCAATCAACATCTACTTCGTTAATAAAACAGGGCTTCGTAGCATCCACACCAATCTAACGTATTTAAGCAATTAGCATAAACAGAGAGGTAGATCTAGCAGATCAAGCACTAAACACATTCATATGGATTAGATCTAATATTCTCACATGTCATTAGCACCAAGCATAAGCAGATCTATCTAAATACATCAAAACACTTAGCAAAAGAAGACATAAACGCATTAAGACAAGCACAAAGAAAGACAACACAGTGTTTACGTGGTTCACCCCCACCCTGGGGCTACGTCCACCAACTCTTCTTCTTTATTATCTTCAGTCAATCGGTTACAAGCACAAAGCCATCATAATCCTTACTCTGCACAGGACAAAAGATCTGTGCAGCTCGCTAGATCCTTCTTCCTTGTGTTAGAGCAGTAAGCCCTCCACAATCTGCTACAAGGACCTGCACTTAGCTCTGCAAGTCTCTTACAGTCATGCATAAAGCGCTTACAGACTCTAGTTGCACTTAGCGTACATTCACATCACATAGATGCACTATTCAACTACTTCTTACATTGCCTATCCTTCTATTTATACATACAAAATAGGCCTAAACATGGGTAAAACCATGGGTCGACATCCCATTCCCATTACATATTCCCAAAAACCCAAAAAGGATCCAAAAGTGGGTCGAGATCCCGTTATCTCCGCTTCGTCTTGCGCTTCTCCTTCGACAGACTGTCGAAGTCCCAAAATAGGTCAATATGACCAAGAATATCCCAAAACTTGGTCAAGGGCCAACAAGATATTTATGGATGCAAATATGATCCTTCATGTGACTAGGGAAATGGCAATATGTGAATATTAGTGGGGCTAGACTTGCATGATGGCTTAGCAGAGGAGATGACTATTCAAAAGGGATTGATATCACATTCTTAGTTGTTGGATTATTCTAGTATACCTTTCAGGTGTATTAGATGTCATAGGGTTGGTCACTTGGCAATTGTGAGATGAAGCTTGAATGAAGGTTATTCTTTGTCAAGAGTCTATATCCGGTCAATCTCTTTTGGTGGAGGTGGATGCGACAATTGTTGGAGTGGTGGTGATTGCAATATGTATTGTATCTCCTATTCAAGTGATTTTCTCTTCAGCATAAGAGGGTTTGAATGCATATGTTGTTGATACATTAGCAATTCATGTGACTTCTTCAGGCAAGGACATTATGATTTTTCATATGGTTATCAATGGGCATGCCAATATATAACAACATGTTAGAATAGATGGTTGTTCTAAGGGTAGAGGTGTTCCTTTTGAATTGAGTATCGGTAATGAGGGTATTAGTCCTTCCTCTTTAGAGGGCCAAGAAGGGTTAGGGTTTACTATTTATAAATATCCAACAACATATGTGTCCCTCGATGATGTGGGGAGTAATGGAACTAGAAATTACTCGGTGGATAGTGGTGAAAAATCTATTTATTCCTTTGGTTATTTCCTTAGGCCTCAACTTTTAGGCACTTTTGTTGCATCCCAATATTTTGTTGGGGGATTGGGAGCTAGTAAACCTAATTTTCTATCGAGTTCCAAAAGGGGTAGGAAACCAACAATTTACAAGGATAAGGAAATGACAAAGAGAGAAGTCATATCAAGTAAGAAAAATATCCTTGATGGGGGTTTTTAGAGCATCAAACACCCCAATAAAATGTGTGTCATGGATATTATCTCATTAAATGTAAGAGGTTTAGGCCAAACCTTGAAAAAAATATCTTTGAAGAGATTAATGGAGAAATGCAATCTA
>WSFP011456191.1:0-19297 GCA_009831015.1 Picea engelmannii | reverse complement strand
CAACAAGAAGACCGAACAACATATACATCCTAGACATGAAGAAGAGAGAGAAGACAGAAGCCACACAAAAGGATTCCAAGGAAGAAAAAGTCCCAAAGACCAAAAATAAGGATGAAGTACTATTGAGTGCCACATGTTTAGGGGGAGCAACCCCAAAGAAGAAGGTTACCTTTTTCCATTAAACTCAGGGGGAGAATTCATACCCTTTGCCATTGATGTCAAAGGGGGAGAGAAATTGGGATCATGATGATAGGGGGAGCATGAGTGTTGCCATCAATGACAAAGGGGGAGATTGTTAGAAGATTGGTTGTTGTCATTGATGTCAACCCTATTCATGGGTTTTGGACCGCAAGATTGATTAAGGTATTTGGACATGAAGGAAAATGTACATGCAGATACAACACCCATGGATGGATAGTATACATCATGTTGTTTCTGGTGGTATGTGGCACGTCACGTGGATCCTCATGGTTGAGGAGAAATGATTTTCTGAAGATGACAAAGTGAATTGAAAAAGGAAGCTCATGTAGGCCTTGAAGATAATTAAAGAAAAGAATTATAAAATAAGAAAGTGTCAGGTCGGCCCTAATGTTAAAAGGAAGTGACATAAATGGTATAAATAAACATCATTATACATTCATTTGATACAAGTCGAATTTCAGAGGAAATAAGAAGAAAAGAAAGTCGGATTTCAAGAGAGGATGAAGTCTTTTGGTGATGTGTCCTAACTATCAAAAATATCAATAGCATGATGACAGGGGGATCATGAGTGTTTCCATCAATGAAAAAGGGGGAGAATGGTGTTGTCATTTCTGTCAAAGTTAGTCATTGGTGATCACCATGAATAAGCCTATGGGTTTACTTGAAGGAGTCTCCAAAGTGGTCCCCTTATGGCATAGCTTTAAGCACGGCCCTCATGGGAAGATGCTTTGAAGAATCCCCCAACAAGCCCTAGAGGTGTGATCAATAATCCCCTATATTCAAGTGAAGAAGCCTACAAATGTCCAAGATCAATATTGCAAGATGGATATTGTTGAAAGTATTATTTGTAGACAATTTAGATACCCTATATTTGAGGAAATTTTTACCATAAATAAATAACTAAAATAGAATAACAAGTTACAAGGTTGGAAATATTATTCTGAGACCTTTCCAATGGTATATGGAAGTCCCTCTAACTCCCTAGGAATGAGGAGATATGAATTTTTTCGTCCAACAACCCAACCAGAAAATTGAGGTCGACTTAGTTAATTTTTGGGGACAAAATTACTATAAATACAAGATAGAATTTCACATTTTTAGTGCAAAAAGGAAATATATCAAGTCTAAGGTGCACATAAGGTGTTTGGGGTGTCTTCTGGTGTGCAATAGAAGTCTAAGGCATTCTCTTAAGGTCTTTTTTATTCTCAAGATATGTTATAAGGTTGTGATGTTTCCATATGCTCTGCTATGAAGTTGTGATGTTGTTTTGATTTTTTGTGAGGTTTTTGGGGTTTATATGTGGACCCATGTGGACCTATTTTTTCAGGCTCATATTTTGGAGATTTTGGCACATCATTGGCACATATTTTTATGTGGTTTTTGGGTTTTATATGTGGACCCGTGTGGACCTAGGATCTCTATGTGGAGCTAGTTTGATGATTATGATGTATCAATGATAGTGACAGAGACAATGACAATGACATGTTGATTATTTTATATACATATTTGAGGGTGGAATTAAATGGCAAGGAAAGGGGGTTGGAGCCTCCTTCCAGTTGGAACTGGAGAATCTAGGGAGTTTTAGCTTCCTTCAGGTTGGTGCCTATAAATCAGGGGGGTGGTGCCTCCTTCTAGTTGGAGCTAGAGAAACTTGGAATTTGTAGCTTCATATGAATTTAATCTTGTTATTATATAATAAAATCATGTTGTGGTTTATTTCCTCATTAAATCTGTTGTGCACTATGTATTTGTTCTTCTGCTCTTTACTCTATATTGGGATGCATTTATTTGATTTAAAAGTTAAATTTTTTAAAAGGTGATAAATTATAATTGATATTGATTCACCCCTCCCCCCACTCAGTATCAACACATTAGACTTGTTTACATATCCAGTGATCCTCTTCTCTTTTGGCTCAAGTTTCAAAGACCTGTGATCCAAAAACATTTGCATAAGCTTCAGGTCATACAGATTGGAACACAACAATGAATGAAGAGTATCTCTCTTTAATGGCGAATGATACTTGGGATATTGTACCTATTCTAAAAGGAAGAAAACTTATTATATGTAAATGGGTATATAGAACTGAGTATGCATCAGATGGAAGTGTTGAAAGACACAAGGCCCAGTTAGTTTCCGAAGGGTAGGGTTCTCTCAAGTTGAATGCATTGCCTATAATGAAACATTTACCCCTGTATCCAAAATGAATTCCATCCACCTTGTTTTATCCCTTGTAGCCTCACATAAATGGGAGCTCCATAAGATGGATTTCAAATCCTCCTTCTTGCATGGGATTTGCAAGAATAAATATACATAGAACAACCTCATAGCTATGTCTAGAATGACTCCATCCTTGTTTGTTTCCTTCAAAAATATCTTTATGATCTTAAGAAACCTCCTCAATCTTGGTATGCCAACATGGACAACTTTATTCTTGATACCAACTTTTCTAGATGTCATTTTGACCCTAATGTTTATACCAAGAAAGTAGGAATCCATCTCATAATCCTTGTTCTTTATGTTGATGACCTTAGTGACCCAAACCTTTTAACCCATGTGAAATCCATCCTTAAAAATAAGTTTGAAATTACAGACTTAGGCTATTTGCATCATTTCCTTGGCCTCCAATTATTTCAAACCAAGGAAGAATTTTTTCTTTCTCGGTCTAAGTATGATTGTGACCTTCTTCATCACTTTCACATGGATGATTCAAAACTAGCCCCTTCTCCATTCTAATCTAGAATCAAACTTGCTACCACTTGTACTTATCCTGAATTTTATGCCACCTTGTACCATCAGCTAGTTGATAGCCTCTTATATTTGACTCATACCCATCCTGGTATTTCCTTTGTTGTTGGTCTTGTTCCCTGGTATATGCAAACACCCCATGAAATCCATTGGAAAGAAACTAAAAGGATAATTCAATATGTACAAGGTACAATTTCATTTGGGATACATTACAGTTCAGGGGGGGGCTCCTTTATTGGTTAGTTTCACTGATTTAGATTGGGTCGATGACCCTGATGATCGAAATTCTACTCCAAGTTATTTTTTCATCTTTTGTTAAGGACATGTCACTTAGGCCTGTAAGAAACAACAAGTTATTTCTCTTTCTTCAATGGAATTAGATTATTGAGCAGTGATTAATGCAATTCAAAAAGCCTTGTGGCTTTGAAATATCCTTTCAGAGTTTGGATTCCAGCAACAACATCTGAAAACCCTTGGGTGTGACAATCAGAGTGCCATAAAACTTTCCAAAGACCCAGTTCAACATTAGTGTGACAAACACATTGAGCTACACATAGAGTGAATTTTTCCAAACTTTGATCTAGGTTTGGAGTTCAAGATATTGTCATTAAGGGGGGATATGATCTAATTCATCCTTCCTTCTCCTACTGTGCCACCTTTGTAAATACTTTAATACTATCCCAAGTTGTTCTTAAGGGGGGATTTTAGGATATTTATACACTTAGGAGTTAGTTATGATCAACTTGGTCTAATGTCTCATTAGGTAAAAGTGTGTTTCTTAGTGTGTTTATTTAGTATGCATTAGTATGCATTTGTAGTTAGGTAATCCAACAGTCATGATAGGTTCCTGACATAGAGTGATCTGATGGCCCATGTTATCCTCGATATTAATGGCTACATTGATATGTGTCTCAACACCTGGTCCATGATATATATTTAAATAACATGGTGGATCATTTGCTAATGATCAATTGTGAGAAACTCTCTTGTAACTCTCTTGTAATTTTTCTCTTTTGCATTAATAAATTTATCTAAGTGGCCACATTGGTTGGGGACGTGGATGTTTCCCCATAGGGATTTTACCATGTAAAAAAATTGATGTGTTGATGTTTGATCCGGTTGTGTGAATGGTTACTAAAGGTAATTGTCCTATGTTGGAATACGTGTGTTGTTAAACATGCTTGAGAAACTAAATCCTCTTCATTGGTGGTGGATTGTTTGTTGGCTTTTCCCTCTAGTTCTTTAAAATATGATTGCCATAAAGTAATTTTTTTTAACATTTGTTAGATAAAAGGTGGATGTGGAATATCCATATTTAATTCAGAATGATAACGTTTATTAGCAATCTTTACATGCTTTGTTTTGAAATTCAAGAGGAACGAGTCAATTGATTTTAAACATTTTTTAGGTTAGGAAATCAACTCTTTAACTACATCAACATTCCATAAGTCAATCTTAGTGATTTCATGTGTCTCCTTTTGTTGATTAACATATTTAAGGTAAGTTGGTAAAGGAATTGTTTGACCCATAAACTAAACATGTGGAATATCATAGTCTTCAATGATATCTAAAGTTGAATCCCAAAGATCATAACAATATTGAGTAGTTTCACTGATTAACACTTGTGAAACATCACAATTGCTAAACCAGACCTCTAATAAAGCTTGAATTTGAATCTTTTCTTCATCATGCATTCTTGAAAAACTTTCAGTCACACTCTTATTCTTTGATTCCCACATTTTAATTTTATCAAAATATTCTTGAGCATTATTTTGCTCCTCTGATTGCAGTTTAACGCTATCAGTAAACTTAAGAAACTCATCATGTTTCTTAATTTCATTTAACTTACCATAAAATAAATCTTGAATATTAGCAAGTTTGTCATTAATAACAGCAGCATCTGCTTTAAGGAATTCTACATTACCATTTTTCCCATTTAATTCCTCAATTAGGGCCTCCAATAAATTGATGTGTTCTTGATATTTGGAAAAACTTCCCTTTTATTCTTCCTGAAGAACAATTTATTTCTTGGCACGTTCTTCTTTGATAAAATCTACTTCAGTTTTGTGGATATCATTGACTGTCCCAAAAAATTATTTATTTTCTTCAATGAGATGACTTATTTGATGCTAATTCTCTTCAACCAAAAAATATTCCTAAGTTTTCAACTTTTCATGCAACTCTACAACTTGTTTCTTCTCTTTTCTTAACTTTGTAGTGAGATTTCCAACTGACCATTTATTGGCATCAAAAAATTCTCCTAAAACATCAATTGTTTCCTCAGTAAATTCTTCATCATTTAAATGTGCTTTATTCCAAATCAACACTTGTTCCTATGGATCTTCTTCTTGGATTACTGAGTGGGGGGGTGAATCGGTAATAGAGAAATTTAATCCTTTTTAACCATAAAATGCAAGTGTTATATCAATGTAGCATTATCATCCAATAGTTTCAGAGTAAATAAACAATGAACAAATGAGCAATCATGCACATAAATAGTACCCCAGTGTTTTTACATGGAAACCCAAACCGGGAGAAAACCACAGAATATTTTTTCTTATGTGTCTTTAAGAATTACATCCATTGGAAGCACCAACTTCCTTTATTTTACAGCTGCAACTGGAAGGAGGCTACAACCCCCTAGTTTATCAAGCTACAACCTGAGGGAAGCTCCAACTCCCCAATTATCTGGCTACAACCAAAAGGAGGCTACAACCCCCTATGTTCTTCGGCTACAACTGGAAGGTGGCTACAACCACCTGTCCTTGCCCCGTCCAATCACCCTGTCATTGAATTAGAATGATGGAACCATTGTCACACTATCACTGTGAGCTATACTGTTGTAAGCATGTACCAATAAACCTGCACCAAACAACCTGTAACAACCTGTAATCAACATGTACCATAAACAAGTGCATCAACCATGCACCAACCTGTACCTCAACTTGTACCATCAATGATTGCATCAACCATGCACCAAATATGTACCAATAATGCATTAAATACACATAAACTATGACTCATCGAGATGTACCAACATCATCAACTATACACCTCATGTATGTGCAAACTCATCAACTACTTGTCTCAACCATGTACCCAACTTGTACCTCAACCAAAAACCCTCATCAATTTCATCAGCCAAAACTGATTTGTAACTCTATAACAGACCTGGTGTATATGATCACATACCTACAAATCTTGCTTAACTTTAACAACAAGAGACTAGCATTTTCATCAAACTTTACTTTAGTCTCACATGACTAATTTTGGATTAGTCAACAGCCCTAACTTGCAATGATAATAACTATGTACCTGTAATGAATAAAGATATGAAAATAGTACACAATGTTCTTCAGTGTATTTTATGCAATTCCTCCAGGTTTCACTACTTGGAACCTCTCAGAAAAGGAGTTATAGAAAAAATGGAATACCTTGTTAAATTATGTCTTATTATAGAGAGTGAACTTGTAGAGCATACCTCGCAAGAAATATTTGTTGTATGGATCTAAAAATGGTACAAAAAATACCACAGACTTTAATCTAACCAATACATTTGGTCTTACTGAATTTGGATCTTTTATGAAGAAGTTATGACGTTTTTACCCTAAACACTTGTTTTAGACTAGTTTCAGGACTAGCCACAAACCCTATTTTCCACAGAGAGTAACTCCAAAAATACAATGATGCACAAACTGAAATTTTTATCCCGACTACTTGGATATGTTTCCTCAATGGCCTCCATATTTCACGATCTGAATCAATCTAGAAAAAAGTTATGGCGAAAATGGTGAGATGACATGAAAATAGCATACCTTAGGAAGCATCATCAAAAGAATTTATCCTCCCTTGAATTATGGCCTTCTTTACTTCACCTTCCCTTTGAAATTCGCCTTAGATATCCTTTGGTTTCCCCAGTCCCTTGTAGATATTCAATATGCTCAAGTTTTTTTAATTGTGAGACCCTTGCCTCTTATTTATACTTTTATGTATCTTCCTCAAGGGGTTACCTTCTAACCATCGTAAACCACTTTCCTTATTTTAGGGCTAACCCACTTCTAACCACTTGTCCACTTAGTAATTTCTCCATTAAATTTATTATTTAAATAATTTCGTTTGTATCCACTTTGACTTATAGTACACTCATCACTTCACTTTATTATTTAAATAATTTCTTCTTTGCAATTTGTTAGCACCAAAAGTCACCCCTGGATTGCAGAAAAGGTAAGCCTGATACCCATCACAGTTTATGTCACAAATTGGTTAAAAAGGGTCAAATGGGCACAGTCTCAAGAAAATATCGTTTTAACTCAAAAAATTGGACTGGTATGCACGAGCAGGTGAGGTCTTGGTTTAACTTCAGACAGTAAGTTGTAGTAAGGGTGAGTAGGAGGAAAACTTTGGTGAGAAAATGTAGAGGTCTTCCAAGGACATCAAGACTTTTGGCAGCCCAAGGAGGAAAAATTTAAACTCAAGAACTTCTTGAATTTAAATCTCACAGAAACTGAAAGGAACTATAACAGCATTGTAATCAAACTTTCATCATAATGCAGTCACAATAGTTCAAGTGAATCATTCAACCATGAACTCTTTCAGCGTCAGAAGGAAACAACAGGAAGTAAGAAAGATGATTGTCATTATACAAGAAGTTTCAAATGCATATACATAACCAGATAACCAGAGAGTTTATTAAAACTTTAAATTTCGGGAGCTTTGCTTTACCATCGACCTTTACAAAATATAAAAACTGAGTATATATACTCAAAGAAACACGCCCCCTGCAGAAGCATGCTCTGATCACTGTATTCAAGGCTTCGTGTCTTCTTCTTCTCCTATCAAACTGCACATACATTCTTCTGTCAGACGCGATCTCATATCAGTATGGGCTTTGCAGAGAAATTGATTGATAGAGAGACCTTGGGCTGACAGCCTTCCTCCACGGTTGGTGCTCCCATGGTTTCCATTTACGGGGTGAAATGAGGTTTCAACAACCTCCCCCTGCTTCCATTAACTAACTGCATTGGGATCGGGGTGGACCTTGACACCCATGAATGTCCAAGTGAGAACGCAACTTCTTTGAGTCAATTTTGGTGGCTCGAGGCCACGCAGTCCTTCTCTGTGGCCAACTCGGGCGCTCATATTCTTTGCATGGCTCTCTTTCATCGCCCTACACGACCACGGGTTGTGACCTTGTGCTTAAACAAATGGAATTTCGAGACTTCACATAACGGGAGTTCTCACTCCCCTCAATTCACAATGTTTCGATGCCCAAATCCACGAAACGGTCCATCTGGATCAATGGTGGGATTTGCCATTATTCTGATGGCCATGATTGGTTCCTCGAACGCTTCAGCCACTTGCCACTGGACTGGAACCTACTTTCTCTATGGCCCTGCTTTCAATACGACCTTGGGTTGTGACCGTGGGCCCAGTTCTTAGGCACATCGCAATTTCATGTTTTGTGATTTCACGAGGTGCTTCATGCTCAAACCTCTGAATCATGAAATTGTGATCCCTCAAATCGGGTGCCATGCGTCTCCTTTGATCGGATGGCCCAGATCACATCATCATTTTGGGTCTCGGAACTTCGAGCTATGGATGCACCTTTATGACAAGAACCTTGAACTCCCAATTCCTGATCCTCCGAAATTCAACGATGTCAAGTCAACGACCCTTGACTCTTCACAATTGGACGACCCATATTTACTTTTTGGCGAATCAGGACTTCATGATCCTTGTTGAACAGCTTTAAAACATTTTGAACTCCTAATTCCCACGCTCACTTGCCTTCGTTGAATACTAAACTTTCTCGCTCATTTGATTTGCGTATTCATCAAACCACTTCAAGTGTTGTGCTCAGTGGTCATGATTGTGGCCTGTGAACGATTACCTGGGTGAGTGGATGGAGTCTCGGGGAGAATAAGATGATCAGTGCCAGAGGCAAAGGGAGAAATGCATCGACCCTAGGGAAAACAAAAATTTGTATGGCCGATGGATTTTAGGCGGTTTGACAAGGAAAACAAGTTGATCAATTGGATGAAGACAAATGGAAGGAAAACCACAAGCCGAGAGGAAAAATTAAAATTAGGTCTACACGGAGAGGAAAGACAAACAAAATTATAGACCTAGGCAGGAAACACAACTCTAAAGACCTTGACAATTTTATGTGCTAACATTAGGCTCCATGGGGGATAGATTCCTCCCTACGAGGCTCTAAGAACTCCTTTCGTGGCTTCAGTGCCTCAGTGTTGGATTGTGGATTCTTCTATTAGAAACAAGACAAATTAAACATGAAACATGAACAGTATTTACAATGGCAGGACGTTAACTGCGGCATTAAACAAAAAACATCTTCAAGAAGTGCCCATTTACAGGGCCACCAAAAACTTCGTCTCCCTCCAAATATTGCAAGTTGTAAGTGTTATTTGGGAACTTCTCAAATATTTGTAAGGGGCCAATCCAAAGGGATTCAATTTTTCCATGCTTGCCTTTTTCCTGCTTAGGCACATCCCATTTGAGTACCAGATCTCCCAGCTCGAAATCCTCCTTATTGCTCTCCATTTCAAAGTTCTACTTGATTTTATGTTGTTGGTGATGCGCTTTGTCTAGACGCTGCTCTCTTTCCTACTGCACTTCTACCAGTTGATGAATTCTTTTTATCATGTCATTAGGCTCTTCCTAGCGGTCTTGGAAGAAATTTTCCATATGCAAGGTGAGCTGAGAAGGAAAAACTGCCTCAATCCCATATACACATTGGAAAGGAGAGATGCTCAAGGACCGCTTTGTTTTCACTCTATCAGCCCACAGAGAAAATTTGAGCTTTGAATCCCATGTTTTCTTGTTATCCTCTAGCAATCTTTTGATGATCTTTACCAGGATTTTGTTATAGGATTCTTCTAATCCATTACCTTGCGGATAGTAGGGAGTAGAGTGAATTAATGCAATTCCAAATTGCTCACAAAACCTGATCAATGGTTTAGCTTTGAAGAATGCAGCGTTGTCAGTGACGATTCTGGTCAGGCACCCAAACCTTACTATAATATCCTCCAGAAAACTAATGATCACCTTATGAGAAGTGTTCCTTATGGGTATAGCCTCTATCCACTTGGTGAAATAATTTGTCGCAGTTAGGATCCACTTTTGTTGACCACTTGAAGGAGGATGAATCTCCTCGATAAAGTCCAGAGGCCACTGTTGAAAGGGTCTTGAAGCTAGTACAGGATTCAATGGCAGAGACTTGAGTTGTTGCTTTCAAGAAAACTTATGACATTTGATACAAGCCCTGAATTTCACACAGATGTTAGTGAATAAGGTAGGCCAGTAGTACCCATCCCTGAGAATTTTGTAGGTGGTGGTTTTCCAGAAATTATGTCCCCCACATAGGTTGTCATGGAACTCAAATATAATCTTTTGGGCCTCCTATGGGTCCAGACATCCTAAGAGAACTCCTAGAGGATCCTTCCAATACAAAACCTGGTCAATAAGGCAATATCTGATTGCTTTGATATTTAAATATCTTGCCTTGTTCCTTCCCATACCATCTGGAGGACGCAACTCCTACAGAAAATATATAATGTCTTTGTACCATGCGCATTTTTCCAATGGAGGGTTGTCCTGAAGACTTATATCAAATGCCTCATCATGTTGGTTTTCTAAGCAATTTTTGATGAAGTTAACCGCCAAATATTTACAATTAGATTCATCCAATAACTTGGAAAAACCTTGGCCTTTAACTAGCTTGGTGGGTTTTATTTCCAGATCAAATTCAAGGATCTTGGCCATCCACTTGCCCCTTCTCCCATCTATGTCAAGTTGAATGAGAATGTCCTTGACAGAAGCCGAAGGAACATATGAAATGATCGTCGAATGCAAAACATAGACTCTGAAATATTTGAGGGATTTCACCAAGGGATAGGCTTGCTTCTCCGTGATGTCATATATGATCTCTTCATCCCTCAATGCTCAGCTGAAAAAGGCAATAGGTTGTTCCATCCCTTCAGCATTTTTCTGTAACAAAACGGTCGCTATTGTATCATACGAAGCAAAGGAAAAAACCAGGAAATCCTTAGAATAATCGGGACTACTCAGCACGGGCGCCTCAGTCAGTGCCTTCTTAATTTGGTTGAAGGATTCTCTAGGCTTAATAGTCCATTTCACTGTGTTCCCCTTCTTGAGCACGGATGTGATATGCTTCACCAATTCAATGAAATTTGAAACAAACCTTCTCAGAAAATTGACTTTTCCCAAGAAAGATTGGACTTATTTCTTGGATCTCGGGAGTGACAAGGATTTGATTTCTTCCACCCTTCCGGGATCAATTCTTACTCCCTCAGCAGATACTATATGCCCCAATAATTTTCTCTCCTTCATGGCAAACAATGATTTCTTGGGATTTAAGGAAAGACCAAATTTCCTACATTTCAGGAAAACCCTTTTTAAATGATCACAGTGCTCTCTATCTGATTTGGAGAAGACTGTAATATCATCCAGATAGATAACCACAAACTTGTCCTTTTCTCCAATGAAAGCAATATCCATGGCTCTCTAGAAGGTTTCTCCTACGTTCATCAATCCAAAGGGGATTTTTGCATACATGAATGTACCCCAAGGAGTGGTGAAGGTTGTTTTTTCTCTATCCTCAGGCAGGACCGAGATCTGATTGTATCCCGGAAATCCATCAATCATGGATAACCTTGATGAGCCAGTTACCCTTTGTAATATGTGTTCCATTTTCGGCAAGGGGTAATTGTCTTTCTTTGATCTCCTGTTCAGGTTCATAAAATCAATACAAAGTCTGATTTCCCCACTTTTTTTTCTCACCGGGACCAGGTTGGCCACCCACTCTGAATATCTCAAAGGCACGATGATCTGGGCATCCAGCAGCTTCTTTACCTCCTTCTCCATAATAGGTAGCAGCATAGGATTTTTTGTCTTAATTTATGCCTAAATGGTTTGGACTCCTCCTTCAATAGGATCTTATGCTCAATAATGATAATGTCATATGTCCTGAGGTCCTCATAGGTCCTAGCAAACACATCATAAAATTATTTTAATAACTCGACATACTTGGCCCTCTGCTTCCTTGACAGGCTACTTGACACCTTAACAAACTTTGGATCCTCCTATGTGCCAACGTTACATGCAGCTACATCAGCATTCTCAGTTGAGCCTTTAAGCTTTACCGCCACATCGTTCCCATTGAAAAACCTTTCCAAAGGAACAATTCCCTTTGGAATGTGATTTCTAGGAAGCTGAACATTATGGTGATTAGAAATTTTATTCAAAAATACTTGAGGGGGAGGGTCATCCTCAGAATCATGATCCTGATCAATGTGTAATGTAGAGAACTCGTCAACCGACTCAAGAAATATTTTGATTTCAAGATCATCTTCAAAAACCTTCCAATGCTTGATATTATCATGTACATAGGGCCTATATTTAATATCAACATCATACCTGAGCTTAGGTGGCAGTGGGATCCTGAACTGGCTTGTTGAGACAGCCAGAGAATCGGCCATGACATTTTCCTCTCTGGGAACAAATGAAATGTTGAAGCCCAAGAAAAAGTTGTCAATCAGGTCCCATACTTCATTTTTGTAACTTCTGAGCCGAGGGTGCTTGGCCTGATAAGCCTTTCTGATCTGCTGGACAATCAACTCGGCATCCCCAAACACTGTTATCTCTTTGATTCCTATGTCCTTTGCAGCCCTCAAATCTAAAACAAGAACTTCATATTCTGCCACATTATTAGTAGTTTCAAACTCTAATTTGTATGACAGGGATATGGTTTCATGACAAGGTGACACAAAAACTACTCTAGCACCAGCACCTTCCCTAGAAGAGGCTCCATCGAAAAACATTTTCCACATAGAGGTAATTGGAGGAGAATATCCACCGAGATTACTAGACTTTCTGATCTCAAGAGGGGGCTCAGGGGCATCGGTGAGATGCAATAAACTGGATCCTAAATTGATATCCAGGGAAAATATAGGATGATTGTTGGGGTCTACTTCATCACTGATAATGTAGGCCAACTAAGACTCTCTATACAATCTTATATGCTCCCCTCCGAATACAGGAATGGTAGCATATGTGAGGTCCATCTACAATGTTCCCCCAAGTCTTTTTATCCAAGATCTTGGCAATAGCATGTTGAACTTTGGAGGAACGTCAGCCACCACAATATCCATTACCACACTTTTCATGGGTAGCTAGAACAATGTCACCACTAGATCCTTGATGGACCCAAGACATTGCACTCTCCTTGAATCAAAAGAATATAAATCATGATAATCTTTTGTGATTTTTAATCCGAGTTCTTCCATGAAATTTTTGGGCATGAGGTTATGAGATGCCCCTGAGTCCATCAGAGAATTATGCATCACCTTGTCATGTATGTTCAGCGATGTGTAGAAGGGAGGGGATGAATCATATCTATCTTCTACCATAGGACCTAGGATGACTGTCGGCTTTTCATCTTGGAGATTTACTGAGACTGTGGAATGACTGGATGGCTCAAACTGAAATAGTTTAGAGAGGGACTGTTTAAAGTCTTCGTGCTTGACTAGCTCTGAAAGGGGAACAGGGATTTTGATCTTCTTAATTTCATGCTCAAAGTTAAAAAGGGAAGTGGGCTTCAGAAATTCTCTCACCTCTGGGATAGGATCAGGGACTTCGGACTTCCATTCTTTCTTCTTAGATCTGAGGTTGTATTTACTTGGACTATTATTGGCCTTTTCCCCTTTACTCATCTCATTTATTTGATTTTTCATGAGGGATTCCTCATATGTGGATTGAGTTAAATGAGGAAGCAGGGAGGTTTCTCCAACACAATGGATTTCGGGATCAATATCAAGCTCTTATCCCTCCCTCTCCTCCTCAGTAACAAGGTTGTTTTGGAGAGGGGTTTGAATTTTCTGATCATTTATATCTCTATCTCTTTGTTCCCTTGGCATATATGAGGAGCATTGTTATTTGGCCACCTAAAGTTTCCTATGTTGTCGATATTTTGAGGTTTTTTGTATGTCTTCTTCCCTTTTAATTCCAACCTTTCCATTCTGGACGAAAGTGATTTTAGTAACTTGGTTACTTCATCCATTTGAGGGAGACGGGCATAGGAACTGGAGGTTGAGGCTTCAGCTCTTCCCCTTCCTCTGTCTCTATCAGACTTATTCCTGAGTCGGTCAACTGCCAAAATGTTAGACTCTAATTCTAGGTCTACATCTTGCATGTGAGCCAAGGAAGTAGCTCTTCTCTCTCTTAACAGGAGGCAAAAGTCAGGGTCAAAAGAACTAGCATAGGTAATTTTGGCAGAGGCCTTTATAGGCTTTATCTCACTAGGGATTTTATCGTACATCTTGTTGAAACTTTTGGAGAAATCAGAGATAGACTCTCCCTCTTTCCTCTTTAGGGACCCGAACTCTGTGATATAATACATGAAGTCCTTTTAATCCCCCCGTTGTCTCAAGAAAACATCATCAATATCCTCAATCCTAGTGATGGATCCAGGAGCTAGAGCTCTAAACCACTTTCTGGTTTCTCCATCAAGACTATGAACAAAAATCCTCATCCACACATCTCCGTCTACTATGACATAGTTATCAACATAACTATAGAAAGTTGCAAGGTGATCCTCTGTAGTTATATCTCCCTCCCCTGTAAACTTAGGCAGTTGCTTAAGGTATTCAATGGTTGGGAGGGCATTAAGAGGTTGAGGGAAGACTAGGGGGGCATATCTAGCATCCACTATGGCATCCATTCTGCTTCTAGGAGGATTATCTCCTTCCATAGTGATGATAGGTGGAGGAGAATTATAAGGAGATGGGGTTTGAACAGCGGAGACTGGAACTAAGCTTCCGGGATAAAAGGGAAACAGCAGAGGATTTGAAGAAAAGGCTACAGGGCTTGAGGGAGTAGGGGGTTCTCTTTGCACAGCAGCAACCGTAATAGGAGGAGGGGTAGTAAATCTTGGTGTGGGAAAATATTCAGAGGCACTGGGTCTAAACCACGATACAATTTTAGGGGAGAGAGGAGTGACAATAATTTCTCCCTCCAATCTTAGACCAACAAGGGAAAACTCAACAGGAACACTCCTAAAATTTAAAGTTCAAGAAACTCCAACAGACGGTATAACACAGAAATGAGAAGCAGAAACTGAAGTTTCTAAAGAAGGACCATGAAAAACATCAAAAATACCTGGTTCAGTAGTAGAAGTTCCTTCTTGAGGGACCTTTCCCTTTCTGATAATTTTCTCCGGGTCAGCTTCAGGTGTTGTGAAAGGAAACTATAGAGTTGACCTCGTGTGTCTGCCTCTAGAAGCCACAGCTGAAACAGTTGAGTCGCCAATGGATTCACATCAATGGAGTCGCCAGGTGCACAACTACAATCTTTGATGGACCAAGTTCTGATGCACCTTCAGAACTAGTAAGCTTTATCATTTAATCCCAGGGAAAATCTTCAATTTTTTCCCTGGAAATGGCACCAGAAATGTTATCAACAGAATTCATCCCTGGATTGTGGCAGAGGTAAGCCTCATACCCATCAGAGTTTATGTCACAAATTGGTTAAAAAGGGTCAAATGGGCGCAGTCTCAATAAAATGTTCTTTTAACTAAGAAAACTACATTGATATGCATGAGCAGGTGAGGTCTTGGTTTAACTTCAGACACTAAGTTGTAATAAGGGTGAGTAGGAGGAAGTCTTCGGTGAGAAAATGTAGAGGTCTTCCAAGCACATCAAGACTTTCAGCATCCCAACAACGAACAATTTAAACACAAGAAATTCTTGAATTTAAAGCTCACATAAACTGAAAGGAACTATAACAGATCTGAAATCAAACTTTCATCATAATGTAGTCACAATAGTTCAAGTGAATCATTCAACCATGAACTCTTTAAGGGTCAGAAGGAAACAAGAGGAAGTAAGAAAGTTGACTATCATTAAACAAGAAGTTTCAAATGCATATACATAACCAGATAACCAGAGAGTTTATTAAACTTTACATTTCGAGATATTTTCTCTACCATCGACATTTACAAAATATAAAAACTGAGTATATATACTCAAAGCAACTCGCCCCCTACAGAAGCGTGCTCTGGTCATTGTATTCAAGGATTCACCCCTTCTTCATCTCCTGTCAGACTGCACATACATTTTTCTATCAGAAGCGATCTCAGATCAGTATGGGCTTTACAGAGAACTTCCTTGACAGAGAGACCTTCGGCTGACAGCCTGCCTCCATGGATGACGCTCCCATGCTTTCCATTTACGGGGTGAAACAAGGTTTCAACAACCTCCCTTTGCTTCCATTAACTAAATGCATTTGGATCAGGGTGGAGATTGACACCCATGAATGTCCAGGTGAGCACACAAATTCTTTGAGTCAATTCTGGTGGCTCAAGGCCATGCAGTCCTTCTATGTGGTTGATTCGGGCACTTTGATTCTTTGTGTGGCTCCCTTTCATTTCCCTATGTGACCACGAGCTGTGACATTGTTCTTAAACAAATGGAATTTCGGGACTTCTCATATCGGGAATTCTCACTCCCCTCGATTCACAATGTTTCGATGCCTGAATCCATGAAACAGTCCATCTAGATCAATTGTGGGATCTGCCCTGATTCTAACGGCCACGATTGGTTCCTTGAAAACTTCAGCCACCTGTCGCTAGACTGGGGCCTACATTCTCTATGGCCCTAATTTTCAATACGATATTGGGTTGTGACCGTGGGCCCAATTCATAGGTGCTTCGCAATTTCACGTTTCGTGATTTCACGAGGTGCTTCATGCTCAAACCTCTGAATCATGAAATCGTGATCCCTCAGATTGGGTGCCATGCGTCTCCTTTGATCAGATGGCCTAGATCACATCGGCATTTCGGGTCTTGGGACTTTGGGCTATGGATGCACCTTTATGAAAAGAAACTTGAACTCCTGATTCTCAATCCTCTGAAATTCAACAATGTCAAGTAAATGTCCCTCGGCTCTTCATGATTGGATGGCCTAGATTTACTCTTTCGTGAATCAGGACTTCGTGATCCTTGCTGAAAAGCTTTACAACACTTTGAACTCATGATTATCGCACTCGCTTGCCTTCATTGAAGACTAAACTTGCTCGCTCGTATGATTTGCGTCTTCATCAAACCACTTCAAGTGTTGCGCTCGGTGGCCATGATTGCGGCCTATGAAATATTACCTGTGTGACTGGATGGAGGCTCGGGGAGTATAAGAGGATCAATGCCAGAGGCAAAGGGAGAAATGCATCGACCCTAGGAAAAACGAAAATGCTTATGGCTAATGGCTTTCAGGCAGTCTGACAAGGAAAACAAGTCGATCAAATGGATGAAGACAAATGGAAGGAAAACCACAAGCCGAGAGGAAAAATTACAATCAGGTCTGCACAAGGAGGAAAGATAGACAAAATTATAGACCTAGGTAGGAAACACGACTCTAAAGACCTTGACAAGTTTATGTTCTAACATTAGGCTCCATGGGGGATAGAGTCATCCCTGCAAGGCCCTAAGAACTCCTTTCGTGGCTTCAGTGCCTTAGTGTTGGGTTGTGGAGTCTTCTATTAGAAACAAGACAAATTAAACATGAAACATGAATGATATTTACGATGGAAAGATGCTCAGTGCAGATTTAAAAAAAAAACATCTTCAAGAAGTGCCCATTTACAAGGCCACCAAAGACTTCATTTACCTCCAAATCTTGCAAGCTATATGTTTTATTGGGAACTTCTCATAGATTTGGAAGGGGCCAATCCAAAGGGTTTCAAGTTTTCCATGCTTTCCCTTGTACTTCTTAGGCGCATCCCATTTGAGTAACAGATCTCCCTCAACAGATACTATATGACCCAATAAGTTTCCCTCCTTCATGACAAACAACGATTTCTGGGATTTAAGGAGAGACCAAATTTCTTGCATTTCGGGAAAACCCTTTTTAAATGTTCACAATGCTCTCTATCTGATTTGGAGAAGAATGTAATATCTTCCAGATAGATAACCACAATCTTTTCCTTTTCTCCAATGAAAGCGATATACATGGCTCTCTGGAAGGTTTCTCCTGCGTTGATCATTCCAAAGGGAATTTTGGCATACATGAATGTACCCCAAGGAGTGTTGAAGGTTGTTTTTTCTCCGACCTCAGGCAGAACCAAGATCTGATTGTATCCCAAAAATCCCTCAATCATGGATATCCTTGATGAGCCAGTTACCCTTTGTAATATGTGTTCCATTTTCGGCAAGGGGTAATTGTCTTTCTTTGAGCTCCTATTCAGATTCCTGAAATCGAAACAAAGTCTGATTTCCCAACTTTTATTTCTCACCGGGACAAGGTTGGCCACCCACTCTGAATATCTCAAAGGCAGGATGATATGGGCATCCAGTAACTTCTTTACCTCCTTCTCCATAATAGGCAGCAGCATAGGATTTATTTGTCTTAATTTCTGCCTAAAGGGTTTGGACTCCTCCTTCAATGGGATCGTATGCTCAATAATGCTAGTCTCATATGTCTTGAGGTCCTCATAGGTCTAGGAAAACACATCAGAAATTTTTTAATAACTCAGCATACTCGACCCTCTACTTCCTTGACAGGTTGCTTGACACCTTAACAAACTTCGGATCCTCCTCTGTACCAACGTTGCACTCAACTACATCAGCATTCTCAATTAGGCATTTAAGATTTACCGCCACATCGTTCCCATAGAAAAACCTTTCTAGAGGAACCAGTCCCTTTGGAATGTGATTGCTAGGAAGTTGAACAATATGGTGATTATAAATTTTATTCAAAAATACTTGAGGGGGAGGGTCACCCTCATAATCATGATCTTGATCAATGTGTAATTTAGAGAACTCGTCAACCAACTCAAGAAATATTTTGATTTCAAGATCATCTTCGAACACCTTCCAATGCTTGATATTATCATGTACAAAGGGGATATATTTAATATCAACATCATACCTAAGCTTAGGTGGCATTGGGATCCTAAACTGGCTTGCTGAGACATCCAGAGAATCGGCCATGACATTTTCCTCTCTGGGAACAAATGAAATGTTGAAGCCCAAGAAAGAGCTGTCAATCAGGTCACATACTTCATTTATGTATGTTCTGAGCCAAGGGTGCTTGGCCCGATAAGCCTTTCTAATCTGTTGGACAATCAACTCGGCATCCCCGAACACTGCTATATCTTTGATTCCCATGTCCTTTGCAACCCTCAAACCTAAAACAAGAGCTTCATATTCTGCCACATTATTGGTAGTTTCAAACTCTAATTTGTATGACAGGGATATGGTTTCATGACAAGGTGACACAAAAACCACTCCAGCACCAGCACCTTCCCTAGAAGAGGCTCCAT
>ML873423.1:6053-19297 GCA_009831015.1 Picea engelmannii | reverse complement strand
ATATCGACAAATGCTTCCCAACCAAACGTATTCAAAAAATTATAGTTTACCTTTTTACCTATCCATGCCTCCTCTATAATTCCACCATCCAAAGAACTTGAAGGTCCTATGTTTATTAAGTAAACATCAGTATCTAAAGAATCTTCCTAGAACTGTAAAGGCAAACCAACATTTCATTATCAGACTAAGTTGCCTTAGGTATTTTATCCCTCAGTTTTAAAATTTTATCCTTTAGACTTCAAATTTTATTTATTGTTCTTTGTTTGATTTGCTTAGGTTATATTGAACAAATAAATACTTGGGTTTTAGCTCATGTTTTGGCCCTCACATAATTTTTTAGCCTAGGTTCATTTAATGGCTTATAGTTTTGACTCACCTCATGACTTGACACCAAGCATGACCTATCCCATGAACTTCATGACTTGACATGTCACTCTTTTCACTCATACCTTTATATCCTTTCCATGTTGTCCCTATGTCCGATTAAGTGGGTCAGATCATTCTTTTTGAAAAAAGGGCACTGCCAATCACTAGGATTTTATGTAACACACTCCTTGTCCTTTATTCCTTGCCATGATTCGTCATTATTTTGATGAGGTCATGATCTACCTTGTTTCCATCACCATGGTTCGTTAAAATATGGATTCTAATATTTGTTTTTATTGAGTTTTCTAATGGTTTCAAGTATTTGAATGTTCTCAAACTCAGTGCTGCTGAAACCACTAGTTCAGACCAGTTGTAGGCAGCGCTATGGGATCAACTGTTAAGGCCGATTTGGAGGTTGAGGTGGTTGTGGTGGTATCCTAACTAGTTCTAGAGCCTCAAATTATTACTACTTCTCCAGGTGTTCAATGAGCTCCCTCCATTGCATAACAAATTCTTGGATATCTCTTGCCCGAGTTTTGGTAGCGATCGATGTTGCAAATCAATCCCTCCTTCATCCCTCTACATCTGTAATTTCCCTCTCACATCCTTGAAGCCATTGTCACCTAATTTTTAGTTATTTAAGATGCCAATTCATTTTGTTTCTGAGTTTTGAATGCCCATGAAAACACATGTTCCTTGTGTGTGCATTGCGCTATCGAAAAATGTTGCTAAATCCTCTCTACATTTCCTTTGTTTTCCTACACTGTATTTGATTTGGATTGGAGTATTACTTGTCAGTATTCAAAGATCCTTGTAGTAGTTTTACTTCCACTATATCATCATTCTTCAACTTGATATCTACAGACAGTAAGGGAGGGGAAATGACACTTCCTACCTTTGAAAATCCATCAAAACAGTGTTATGTCAATACAAAGTGAGTTAGAGGAGAATCCTAGGAGAGAAAATCCATAATTCACTGTAATTTTCTCATTTAAGTCTAACTATGTTTTATCCATTAGCCTTCACTACACCATAACATTTGATCCATTGTCCTTACCCATGGAGACACCTCAGATGAAGAAATATCACAAGGGGGTAACTTTGGTCAGAACTGAACCCTCATAAATGCACCTATTTGATGAAAATTGAATGGTTAGGGAAGTTTTTCAGAGGGTGGGTTGCCTCTCTTTTTCCCAAAACATGAAGAGAGGACATCCTAAAGTGGCAAGGCAATTTGTCTTGCATTTTGATGGCCTTAAGACTAAGGTAGGAGACCTTGAGTTTGAGGTGTTTGAAGCCTCCATTGCAGTAGCCACAGGGATTCCTAATACTGGTGAGAGATGGCTTAAATACATGAATTTAAATGTTTCCTTATCAAAGGAATTCCTCAAATTAGATTACCAAACAGACAACTTGTCCAAGGGTTTGCCTATAAGTTATCTAGTTGAAGATTTTGACAAGATGTTGAAGATCATCCAGAGATACGTGACATGTGAGGGAAGGTTTAATATGTTATACCAATACCATATAAGGATTTTGCTTCATTTTACTGGTAAATATGAAATGAATATCCCTTTCTATCTTTTGAGGAGATGGGAAAATGTCTAATAGAGTTCAATCCAAGTCCAAGAATGTGGAAACTAGTGTTTTTCACTTTGGATTGATTAGGATGTTAGGGATCGAAGAATTGAAGAAGAGGAACATCCCTTGGGAACAATTCGTTGTTTCTGCTAACATGAAGTTGGACATATCTTCAACTCCTTAGTCAAAGATGAAAAGTCATTTTCCATCTACTAGTGATGCTCCAGCAGGAAGAAGTAGGAAAAGAAAGAGCAAAGCCCCTATTTAATACCTGGAGATCATCAGGGAAGTTGAATAAACAAAGAGGGAGTCTTATAATTCTCCACACAGAGACTTCTCACCTCCTCCTGCACTAGAATTGGAAGAGGTCCCCTCATCCACTAAAGACACAACCAAGAAAGGAAGAAATTTGTATTTCTCTTCACCTTCTCCAATAGCTAGCACAAAGGCTAGGAAGCCTTTTACTAGATCATCAGCCCCCAACGAGGTTTTTGAAGTACATGTCCTACCCAAGGCTTCAATTATAAAGAAAAAAAAATATAAGGGAAAAGGAATTGAGAAGACTATTGAGGCAATAGATAGAGCTCCTATACAATAGGAAAATGAAGGTGAAGACATGAAGAATCCTATTGATATTATCAAAATAATCACTCCACCTAGAAATCACACCTTCAAAAGATTGATTAGACAACTCAGAGAGGCTAGGAAGGAGGTTTCTCATTTGAAAGAAGAAGTTTTATCTGAAATAATTAAGATGAAAGAGCTTATGGATATGTATAGAAACACCCTTGATTTGGAAATATTTGTAGAAAGAAGAGCCTTGCCTCTCCATAAGAAGCTTAAGAACCTCTATAGACAAAACATAGGCTTTCAATATCATAATAGAAAACTCAAGGAAGAACTGCAACACTTCAAAAAATGAGTTGGCTCAGAGGAACTTGAATGTTTTGGTAGAAGCTACCATTGAAAGAGTGGAACCAGTGGAGAAGAAGAGCACACCTATAGTCAAGAAGACCACCCCTGCAAAATAAACACATGTTGTTGTATAAAATGTATCTTTCCTTCAACAAGGAGGAGTGCTAGGTTGATGAAATAGTTGGGGGTTATAAGCTTCATTTTTTAGAGTGGCCTCTTTTTGCAAGAGTAAGTGATCAAGGATGTATTATTTGTTTCCACTTATACAGGCATCTATAGGCTCTTAACCTATCAGATCAATTTTTTCTACTTTCTAAAAGATTATTTTCCTCATACAGAAAGAGCGCAAACATTTTGTAGTGCTATGGCGCTGTAGAATCATCTATATAGCATGTCCTACCAGTTTTCTACCTAAAGTGCTATGAAAGCTCCTAGCCAAAGTAGACATGAGTGCTACCAAATATTTTAAGCTAAAATTAATGATGGCGCTATAGATTTCGTAGGGTATTGTCACAGTGGTGCTACCAAATTCATTTTGATGATTGTCTCTACCAATTTTGTAGGACTGTTTCAATGATGGCGTTACCAATTCCGCAGAGGTGATTTGAAAGGTGGCGCTACCAAATTTCACACAGTGATATACATTCTTGGTGCTATGAAAACTGCAATCCTATTTTATATCTGTGCTACAAAATTTGTAGAGTATTTTGCAAGGGCACTACACAAAATTGCTACCCAACGCGCTACTCAATGGCGCTACAAACTGGTACCTGAAATCAAGGGGTTCGGATTTATCACTCTTTCTGGTGTATGATGATGTGGAGAAGAGTGAATATCATAGGTGGCAACATGATGACAACATACAACCCATGGAGGACACTTGGCATGGAAACAAATGCGCATCAAGGGAGACAATGTCATTTAAATCTTGTTGGATTGGTTGCCAACATGTTTCCTTTTTATAACAGTTTGTTAAATAGATGTAGCATAGGTGTTATATTGAATAACTAATTTGGAGAATGTCATGGGAGGAAGGCCAACTCTCACCACTAGATCTTGCCTTCCCTTTTTTGTTATAAATAGATATTCCAAATGATTTAGAGGGTTGAATGGTTAATATGGGATCCCTTATTGTAATCTTTTGATTAAGCATATTGGTTCTTTGGTTATGTACTAGACTTGAGAATTTTTTATTAATATAAGTTAGTTTCTCTTATTCCATCTCGTTGCCTCTTATACTAAAGTTTTAATTATTGGATGATTCCCATGAGATTGTTATAGTTGTATTATGATGAATGTTTAATTATAGTACTTCTATGATGTTATTCAATGTTCTTTAAACTTTGAATTCAAGAAGATCTTGTGTTTGAGTGTTTCCTCCTTAGGCTACTTGAAGGCCTGATGTCAATAGTAGGCCTCTACATTTCCCTCACCAAAGTATTCCTTCTATTCACTTTTACTCCCATTCATTGACTGAAGTTGATCAAGACCTCAATTGCTTGTGTATGATAGCCCAGATTTATGAGTTAAAACATTATTATCTCTAGTCTTGTCTATTTGACCTTTTAAACAATCATTTACAATTACACATAATCTGATGGGTTATGGGTTTATCCTCTCTGCAATCTAAGGATGATTCCTAGTGCTAACATTATTTGCATCATTTTCTGGGAATGAGTTGAAGACATTTCCCTGGGATTGAATGAAAAAGCTTATTGATTCTAAAGGTGCAATATAATTTAGTACATTGAAGATTGCATCTTGCACCTGACGACTCCATTGTTTCAGTTGGGGATCCTAAAGGCAGGCACACAAGGTCAAATCCACAACTGAAGATGAATTAGAGAAGATAATCAATAAGGGAAAAGCTTCTCTAGAATTTTTTTTTGATGTTGTATCAGGTACTTCTGGTCAGTTACTTGATTCCATTCTTAATACACCAGTTGTTATATCAAGTGTTCCTCCTTTACCTTCTGCTGAAGTTTATAATAATTTGGATTTTGAAAATTTTCCTATTGGATGCTCCTCTTTTGACCTAGAATTGAAAGAAGAAAAAATTGAAATCCTTTCATCTCCTGATATTGTGAAGTGGTTCAGACTTGAGAGTCTTGAATATTTTCCTACCTTAGGTTTTCCTACTCCTCATCCTATCTAAATTTTTGTATCCAAAGAGGAGGAAACCTCATCTCCCTTACATCCTATACCATCTTCTTCTAGGACTCATCCTTCTGTTGTGAAAACTGAAATCCCTCCTTCCTACATTCCTTTTTCTCCCAAGCTACACACATTACAATCTCCTTTTCCTCCTTTCTCTCCTACAATTCAAAATCCAATGGAAAGTGTTAATGCTCCTAGAAATAGGATGGATGCCATAATGGCTTCTAGGTATGCCCCTCTTATCTTACCTAAACCTATGAATGCTCTCCCTATTGGATATTACCTTAAAATACATGCCCGAATTCACAAGAGAAGAATACATAATTATTGAAGAACATCTTGTTGCCCTTTATAGTTATGTAGAAAATCTAAACATTGAGAATGAGGATGTGTGTATGAGAGTCTTTGTCCAGAGCCTTGATGGTGAGTCTAGGAAATGGTTTATGGGTTTGACTCATGGATCCATTGTTGGGATTAAATATCTAGATGATGCTTTCTTGAGATAGTGGGGGGATAAGAAATATTTTTTGTATTATATCATAGAATTTGGATCCCTAAAGAGGAAAGAAGGAGAATTTGTTTCTGACTTCTCCAAGAAGTTCAATAAAATGTACAATAAGATCCCTGTTGAGATAAATCCTACAGAAACCTCTTCCAAGATCACCTATGCCAGTGCTTTGACCTTAAGTTTTGCCTTCTACTGAGATAAATAATATCTTCCTCCTTATCTCATATGAAAAATGAAACCTTGGAGGTAGAATCTAACATAGTGGTACCTGACAAACTTAGGGGGAAATATGATAGGGACAAGAGAAAATATATATTTGAAGCCTCAACCTATGATTCCTCTTTTGTCCATCCTCAAGTTGATGAACTTACCAAATTAATAAAATCACTTTCTGTTGAGATGGAGAAGTTAAAACTTGAAGGAAAACAAACCTATAGGAATACACAAAATGATGATAATAGAGGTAACTTCAAAAGACCTAATAATTCTCCTCAGATCCTTCCAAGAGATCCAAGAACAGAGATAAGGATGATAAAAAAGTCAAAGCTCCTCTACAAAACAACCTTGTTGCTGATGAAGAAGGAGAGGATGAAGAAATTGATCCTGAAATCCACTGCCTTAGTGACACCTTACCATCCCCTCACTTGACCTAATCTGCATACGAGGAATCCCTAATGGATAATAAAATAAATGAATTGAGTAAGGGAGAGAAAACAAAAGAAAATCCTAATAGATATAATCTGAGATCCAAAAATAAAGAGGAAAAGACTCATACTTCTGATCATCCCACTAAAACAAAAAATTATGCCAAGGTTGTGGTACTTGGAATAAAAGAGAAAGATGCACAAATCCCTCAAGATTTGGTTAAGAATCCTACCCCATAAGTCAAGGATATTTTGAAATCTCCATCTTCCTTCAGTTTTGAAAGTGAGATTCAAAAAATCAAAATCCATGTATTTTATTTGGAGCTTGTTGGCATAGGGGTAGACCCATGGTTCAATGATGCAACAACACACCAAAAAAACCCTAAATACCGAGCTCTTCATCAACACATGCAAAGCAGATGAAGTCTCACTCGAGGTAGAGGAAGGGGTGGTTGCAGGACTCAAGTGTCTGCAACCTTAGTTGGGACAAAGATCTTTGATTATAATAATTGATAAAACACTTAGCACTGTTAGTTCATCATTATTCACCCAATATCTACTTCGTAGATAAAATAGAGCATCGCAACATTCACCCTGATCTAACGTATCTAAGCACGTAACATAAAAAAATGTATCAGATCTGGCAGATTCAAGCACTAAGCATATTCACCTATATCAGATCTAACATCCAGATTCATCATAAGCACAAAGCATAAATAGATCTATGTATCTATCTATCTATCTATATCAATCACTTAGAAAATAACACATAAATTCATCAGAACATCGCACAAAGAAGAATAACGCAATATTTACGTGGTTCACCCCCACCCTGTGGATATGCCCACTAAATATTCTTTTTTATTAGATTCAATCAGTCATCTACATGCATAGAGCCACAAAACCCTTACTCCGCATAGGACAAGAGATCTGCGTAGCTCGCTAGATCCCCCTTCCTTGCATTACAACAAAAATCCCTTCACAGTCTCTTACAATGACTTGCACTTAGCTCTACAAGTCTCACATAGTATGCATGAAGCCTTATAGTTCTTGATCACATAGATCCAACTCTTAGCACTTAGCCAACTTGCACAACTACTTATTACATTTCCTATCCTTCTATTTATACATTAAAAAAATAGGCCTAAACATGGGTAAATCTATGGGCCGACATCCCATACCCATTACATATTCCCAAATCCCAAAAAGGACCCAAAAAGGGGTCGAGATCCCATGATATCTACTTTGTCTTTCTCTCCATATTTGATAGGAGGTCAAAGTCCCAAAATAGGTCAATCTTGACGAAGGATATCCCAAAACTTGGTCAAGGGCCAATAGGCCCCCAACACTCACCTGTGACTCATCCTGAGTCACTTTGGTTTGACTAGTTATGCTTCAAAAGCCTCAAGCTTGGCTCAAGATTCTTCGACTTGTTGTTGTACTATAGCTTTCTATTCAGAAAAATCTTGGATGAATGCATCGTTGATAAGTCCCTCTAGACGCTCTTTAGCTGTAGTGACAACCTGCTCTAGCTCTTCTCTTTGGCCTTCTACCTCTGTAAACAATTTTTAGGTCATGTCTTGTACAGGTTGGAGTTTCTGAGTTACCTCCATAACTCTACTCTGGATAGTATGGATCTGTTGTTGTGTAGTGCGTTTCTCTTGGGAGCACTTCATTATTTCCACAATTGACATGGACTTTAGCTGCGCCTGTATTGTTTTGACTTTATACTTCAACTCTTGGAGTTGTGACTTCAGTGCCTTTAGTTTCGGGTTCTTCATGAGTTGTTAATAGGTATGGGCACTACGATCAAGGATTTTCTAACATTCTAGGGTAAGAGCCTTTATCCTTTCAACTGCGCTCCTGGTGGTTTCTTCCCTTTGGTATATTACATCTTGTGGGGTCTCAGGTAGAGTGCATAGCTCTATATCTGCTATGCATTGTTGTAGCTACTAGATGGCTTCTGCAAGCTAGTTCACTTATTGTGAAACTTGGTCTTCTTCCTTGATTTCTAAGACTGTCATAGAGAGAAGTGCTCTGTTGACCGCCTCTTTTACATCGAGTTGCTCTCTGAGAAATTGTTCCTTTTCTTGTTGTAGTTGTTCTTTTTCTTCATCAAACTTCGCTTGGAGATAAAAAAATTCTTGTTCTGCAGCACTGCATTACTCTACGAGTACTCCTTATACTTGTGTCAAATCTTGGGTGGCTTGTGTTGTTTCTTCCTCTGCTTGTCGAAGGCGAGCTTCACCTGTACCATCTAAGCGGTGGAGTTGAGATGGATCATATCCCAAGTCTGGCTCTCCTGACGTAGTGGATACTGTGCGGTTGGACTGTAGGGCCTACTGTACCCCTCAGAGTTCAGTCTCAATTCGATCATACATCTCCTCTTTCTTTTCTTCTTGTTTCTCTATTATTTCTAGTGAATCATATTTCATGGATTTTATGAGAAAGTCAAAGTCATCGGAGGTGAGGAAGGTTTGCATATTGGTCATGATGGCCTTAGATTTCTTCTTGGAGGAAGGTTTTGGAGGTGAACCTTTCCTCTTCTTTAGGGGATCAACCTTATCTCCTTGATTCTGTTCGACTTCTTTTTCATCTAACTCTTCTCCATCACCTCCTTTCTCTGGTGATATGGAAGAATTCTTCATGATTGCAATGTCTAATTCTTGGACCTCTTCGGTCTTATTTGTTCTTCTTAGTCCGAGTGTATCCTGCATTGTTTCTGGGCTGTCAATGTCAAATATCTCCATAGGATCTGATGGAATAAAGAGTTCTGTCTACCAGTGTTACCCATGATTTTGGTTGTCATGATGATGTATTGATGATGGTGTACTCAGGCTCTTCATAAGAACTTTTACCTGAGAAAAGTTACTTTCATCTCTTCCAAGAAAACTCATTTTTGAAGCAAGTTCCCAGGCTGCTAGTATATTTGGATGCAAGAACTAGAACAATGAAAGACAGAAAGATCTGAGTATGGGAATGCCTACCTCATAATTGGTATATATGATATTCTGCAGATGCTTGGTTGTTCGCAGGTTTCCGATTAAGTGTGCCTCTAGTTCCCGACACACACATGCAGCTTACAAAGTCTTTCGGCTATCATTGGTTCTAACCTCATACTTTGGGGGGCATTCTGTTACCCATGATTTTTGTCATCATGATGATGTATTGATGATGGTGTACTCAGGCTCTTCATAATAACTTTTACCTGAGAAAAGTTACTTTCATCTCTTCCAAGAAAACTCATTTTTGAAGCAAGTTCGCAGGCTGCTAGTATATTTGGCTGTGAGAATGACCCATTCTCACAGGCTGCCTTAAGACAGGGTGCGAACTTCTCGCACTGTGTTGAACTGCTAGGGTGAAAACTCTTCCTAAAGAAAATAAAAAGATGAATTCTCGAAGCTTCTAGAAGGGAATCTTCTAGAAGAATGGGTTGGCATTCGAATGGTTATCCTAGTACTAGATTCCCTAATATTTTGGGATCATTCTTATCCAAGTAAATAATTCATTCTCTCCTATATATTGAGTGAATTCTCATGGAAAAGGTTAAGAAAGATTCATTGGAGAATTGGTGAAAGAATTGTGTGAAGGACTGAAGCTTGAACAACAGTTTGTAGACTCCAACAAATTTATCCAAAGGGGTTGATCTTCTTCATGCAAGTGAGCAAGTGTGTGTGTGGAAGCCAAGGGACATCGAAAGGAATTTTATGACATCAAGGCTTAGGTTGTAATCTTTACTTTCCATTAATATAATACAGTGGCATGTCCCTTTCCCATAAATCTATTTCCACTTTATTGTATAATTCCTTGATCATATACATAGACTGATTGTTGAATAGATTGTTCTTTCTTCACTTTGGTTGGTTTGTGTTGTCTTGGTCTTGGCTACATGAGAGCACTGGAGCGAAGCGGGAGAAACAAAGACCATAGGAAGCGATAATAAGGTATGTTATTTGTTATTGCCTCCTATTTAATTCAATGTCAAAATCTAGGGAAAGAGTCATGCTCTATCTTGCTTTGTTCTAGATCCAGGTGGATCTAGGGAGATCGGTTAGTGTTCGCACCTACGGATTATTCCAATAACAACCAATCCTTTGTGATCTCCTTCAAGTCCTCATCTATCAGCTTACAGTAGGACTGAAGTTGTTTCTTATATTCGTCAGCATGCGCTTTGATGTAAATAAAATGTTGATATACATTGAACTTCATCAAAGGCCTGAACTAGTGCAGAGTGTTCGAATTCATGTGAGGCTTGAACTATATGTCTATATTTAGCTGATTGTAGTAGGTATGAAAAACAACATTTGACTACCACTTTTTATTCATGTCTCTTGAGTACCACAGTGTACTGAACTTCGTGTCCAGTGGTTCAAAAGGTTCGATGTTTGGGAAGGTCTTACCTTCCTCCATCTCCCAGGTAATAAAATCTGTAAGGATCAAGAGCCAATTGAAATGAAATTCATATCCTTGATCATGTTATTCTCTACAGTTGAGATCCAACTGGTTCACCAGGTACTTCACCCAGTTCATCTGAAGGCCTTCCGTGCACTTCCTTGCGAGGTCGACTACAAAACTAGTGAATTGGGTGGGTCAGTTCTTTTTCACTAACTTCCCTGCAATCAACTGACAGGCAAGGTGCACTACACCACTTTGGATAAAAGATACCTTGTAGACTCATGTTCCCTTCTCTACATCGCCATAAGTGTCCTTGATATTCTGTGCTAGAGTGTGATCCATGGATTTTCCGGGGTAAAAATCTTGTGGATCAGGTCCTTGCATACTCAACCCTGTGATATGATTGATCAGCATCAAATCAACTATTATACAAAGGTTTAGCCACAAATATGTGCCATGGTAATAAGATAGCAACAACTTGACACATGCATTCACATCCTGGTGTCTTCTGAAGTGGGGAATCTTCATGATGTTTAACAAGGTGGACTACGTGAGGTTCATAGTCCATGAATGGGGGATTATCTTCGAATTATCCCCCTTAGTTATGGTTAGGTAGTTATATGGGGTGAGCATGTTATATTATTTTCGATCTCCAAGGTTGAATTCGCTAAACTTCAATGCTTCAATCTTATCTTGGTCTTCTCAAACTGTGCATATCCCCTTTGGGATGTACGTCGTAACCAAGGTGTATTTGAAATATCTAAGCATGTTGTCTCTATTTACTGCACCACTTAGGGGTGGAATATAGGTAGGTAATATGGTGGGGATCAATTTTTCATTCACTAGATCATCCCTATGCTTGGTTCTCTTTTCATCAGATGGTCGGGATGGTCTGGCTTCGCGAGCAGTGGAAAAAGAGCCTAGCAGTCCTCCTGTCGATGATTCTTTTACACATGTAGACATCGACATGACTCTTTCAGTCATGAGGTCGATCAAAAATTCTTCAACAAATTTCTCTACAACGCTCAACTTGTCCGACATACACACTCGGGGTTAACAATATTGGGTTCGGGGAGTAACTTAGACATAGTAATGGGATAGAGATCAAGAGCATGATGATCACTGTGTGAAATCAAATTAGTCTTTGGGCTCAATGTTATAACCCTAATTTTCACCAGGCATGCTTACTTGTCATCAGGCCATCTCAGATTCCTCCTTTTCCAAAACACTGTTGAACAACTCTTCTTAAAAACCCCTTTTATAAAGTCCCACGAACCCTGCTCCATTACTGCATGCATGTACACACTAGCTGACTCAAGACAGCCCGCGTGTACATACAAAAGAACGAAAAAAGGAAAGTTATCGATGGAACACACAACTTTGGGTAAGTTAAATAAACCTTTCGGCCATGCATGGTCAGTCATTTGACCAAATACCTAGCTCCTTATAACCTATAAAAGAAGGGGTAGGGATCCCATTTGAAGGGAGGAGAATCATAGTAAAGAAACTATACCTGATTGAGAATTCCCTTTGTCCCAACCTTTATCCATCCTTGTACAAAGAGAAGTATAGAGAAAAGAAGTTGGAAGATAGTAGAATAAGATCCCAGGACTAGGATTGAGGAACAGTAGATGACTTTATCATTGTAAGGTATCATAGTGAAGTTAATAAAAGAATTGCTTTTCCCATGCCACCATATGAGATTGTCATTATTGGAATATTGATTGTATGATTGATTAAATCTCTAATCCATTAGTTCATAGATCAAATGCATGTGGAGTTATTTGTTTTTATTTAGTGAATGCAAGTCAGCATTGGGAGGAGAGTTGCACTCAAAGAACAACCAAGCACGAAACAGGATCGACATCAAACACAAAAAATAATGTATGTCAACATAATCTCTTGAGCCTTGTATTTACATATGAGTAATGGGGGTCTAGGCATGGGATGATGGTAAAAAGTAAGAATCTTTAGGTCATTTCTACATGCATGATAAAATCCTTAGTGCTAGTGCATAGGAGGGATTTCCCCACCCACAACAGAATTGGAGACCATACTGGGGATCTCTAGGGTTTCTTGGAATGATTTTTCTTGGGTATTTTTAAGAACTGGTTTCATTTATTGTTTTTAAAGTTTCTTCAAAAGTATGAGCTAACAGAGTTTCTGGTCTTCCATACTAGTTATCTCTATTTCTTTGCTTGATTGTTTTTTTTTGAGACCCATAGAGGTACATGCGGCCTGTATAAGGTCTAAACGCATGTACTCGCACCATACCTTCCCATAGCCGACGTGTACACTCTAACCGAGGAAGTGTCAGTCGCATGTATGATTCTAGAAAAATTCTTTTAGAGAGGCTGCAAGATACCAGATATATAAAATATGCATAACAGAAATGAAATGCTAGAAATGACAGAATAACAGTAAAATATCCAGCATAATCTTCATAATACACAGAAATGATAGACGAAATAGCAACAGAAATAGCACTTTGAATCAGATAGCAATGTTCACAGGCCTCTTCGAGGGGGACACCTCCAATCGAGCAACACTCTGTTACAATAATATCCAAGCTAGGTTTTTTCATACCCTCGACCCTTATTTATACTAATTAAGAGAAGCATCTAGAGGAAGATCCTTCTAGAAGCGGAAGCTTCTATTAGGTCTTCTTACATCCGCCT
>WSFP011456185.1:0-19297 GCA_009831015.1 Picea engelmannii | reverse complement strand
TTAACTCACTTAACTACACTTGTAATTCTGTTACAATTCCAAATCACTCAGTTATGAATGAGATAATAGATTAATATTTATTGTCTAATTTAATTAAGGGAAAACTAAATTAGACACATGTTTCTTGTTGACTTTTCAACAATTCCTTCTTGTAACATTCCTTCGATCTTCTTTTGAACGATCGATTTCTACTTATGTGCTAACTTGTATGGTCGCTTTTTAATTGGTTTTTCTCCTGGGATCAATTCGATCTTCATTTCACCCATTTCTTATATAAGTCCTTTCAGGTCCTTGTAGTCGAGTGAAAAAACATATTGGTACTCATTTAATAGATTGACTATGTCGGTTGTTTTCTTATCAGACCAATAATCACCTAATTTGACCATTTTTGGTCGGTCATCATTTGATATGTCAAATTATTTCATTCTTATTTATGTGTCCATCCATTCTAGTGGTTTTTCTCCATTGAGATGACATTCTCCTTCTTCAATTTTCATAAGTATTTTTGGGAAGTCGAGTTGTTTTGGGTCCTCTTTGTGTTCTGTGGATATGCTTAATACCGATTTCACATGATTCTATAATGTTGGATGGTATTTCTTCCATTGGAAGCTCTGTCCTGACCATTTTGTATTCTCTATATCAATCCTCCAAGCAGTCGATATTTCCTTGTTGTATACCAACACAAAGTTGCATGTCGATGTCGATCCTTCATCGAACACCAAATTTTATTTTTCTTTCTGTTGATCTAGTGAAGGACTTTCTAAAAATCTTTTTATTTGGTTTCTACGTCTTTCAAGTGCTCCTCTATGGGATTAAATTCAAAGTCTTGGAAGAAATTTCTTTTTATTTTGGCCCAGTTGGAGGTGTGACCATAGGCTTCTTCAATTTTGTACCAATTTCTTGGTATTTCATCTAATGTACTTGGGAACATATGGGACCATACCCTTTCATACTTGTATCAAATTATTAACCATTCACTTTCGCAATGTTGGATATGCTCTACTGGATCATAGCTGAGTTTAAATGTAGGAATATCTGCATCTTCGGATAGTTTCTTGTCACCGAATATTTCAATGAAGTATGTTGACACAGTCGTCCATGTTTGTAATTGGGGGGAATGTGTTTCCCACCATATTGCAGCTTAGCCTGTGCAAGTTTCCACAATACTTTATGTTGTTCACTGTATCCGTTGGAATGAGAATGGGAGTTTGTTGGGATATTTTTTCATAAAATTTTGGTACATCCTAGAATGAATAACATGTCTTAAGATGTTTCTTTGGAATAACTTTGATAGACCAATAGTATTTTGCATGTGCTTCCTAGTTCGCTATTTTCTAGTTGTATAGGGCGGAGTTAGAATTATGTTCGATCGACATGGGAGATTCTCTCAAAATTTCTCCTTTTGTTCATTATTTATATGATATAAACATTTGGCTTCTTGATCTTCGTCCCATGTCTCCATGTTGTAGGAAAATCTCCCTGCGGACAGGTAGATTGCCTCAAAGAGCTAGACCCTAACTCTAAGACAGAAAGTGCTTAACGTGGACACTGACTTCCTTTCAAATCTATACAAACTAATACATTAGAAGGAAGGAGAGTAGAAGTACCTCTTTATCGACATTTGTCGTTGCACGCTCCGAGTTGAGCTCCAATCTTTCGCTCCTCGATAAGCCCTGTAGACAAACAAAGTATGACTACTTCCTACTCTATCAAGATTAGTCAGAAATAGGTCTATCTACTAGAGAGACAAATTCATGTGAGATTGAACATGAATTAGAAAGAAACATGCCAAGAAAATTATATTAATGAAGACAAAACATTACTTATAGCCATGGATGAGTTGCAGCAGTTTCATCAAGTCCTCCTTGTCTACCCCTTGCTCAAAATATCCACGATCCAAATGATGACAACTTTACTGATTGCTCCCTATGAGATCATAGGTCTCTTGCTGCCAAATTATCTCTGTTCCAACACCACTTATAAGATCATAAGTTTGGTGTGATTTCCTCTTTTCCCGTCCCCTTTCACCATTAGAAAGCTTGCTTATATAGGCTTGGAGAGGCTTTAACCACTTGAGATATCCTTGGGGAAGTTGAGGATTTTCCTCCTTCAGTTGAGGATCTTCCCTAGATCATGGCTGGACTAGGGATTCGAATCCAACTGCCTTCCAAGAATGAAAGGATGGTTCCCCCATTCATCTCAACAACTTAACTACTACCCAGAATAGGCAGCGCTCCCTTAAAAGGACCATCAAAGCATTGTAGCGCTCCCTAGTAGGCTTTAAGGGGGTGCCAGCACTCTTAAAATCCATAGCGCTCCCTCAAAAGGGCCAGAGGAGCTTTATAACGCTCCCAGACAGTGTAAGGGGGAGCACCAGCACTCCCAGAAGAGGTATAGGGGAGCGCTCTCCTTCAAAAGCTCAGTTTTTGAGGTGCTTTCAAATGGCAAAAGGTTCATGAGCCTGCTGACTCATTTCTCCTCTTCCAAATCAAATGTTTGAGGTGTTTTAAGTGTCTTTCTCATGTCGTTATAGGTACAACATAGGCATCATGGTAGTATTCTTCCCTCACACTTGCGACAATTGTGAGCAAAATGTGACACTTGCGACACTATCAAAGTGAGTATTTTTGACGTGTAATAGATTGCCCCCCAAAGTATGAAGTTACAAGACAGGAACTGATAACTTAAATGCTTTGTAGACTTTCAAGAAAGGGTATAGACGCAGAGAACCTGACAAAAGCTGCACATAAACATCCAACAAATATTATGACATGTTTCAAACCCAAGGCAGGCATACCTATGATTGGGTGATCAAGACTTGCAAGATATGGCCGCCATAAAATACACTGCGGATCCATAATTGTATTGATAAAAAGGTATAGCCACCGAAAATACAATGTGGATCTATACTCTTATGACATGAACTGATTGTAGCCACGAAGAATACACAGTGGATCTATGAGATGACAGGACATAGCCACGACCAATACAAAGTGGATCTATGTAACAGTGTATGTGTCATTGTTCAAAAGAAATTCCATCGCAATCTGGGCAAAGTACATATCAAAGTGATCGCTCAACCCAGGGTCTTCTTATTGATCCCGATGTAGTACGAATCTAACCATGTGAATAGATGTCCTGATGTCGAACATGGAAGAAATCACTTGATTACCGGTAAATAATGTAAACCGTTAACAAGCGCAAGGGAGATCACCATTAATGTCAATGATTCCCAAGGTACCCTAGTACATTCCAACGAATGTGAATGGATGAGCTGAAGTCGAACATCTGTGGAATCATCTGATTAGAGGTCAATGATGTAAACCCACTGTTGAATGTGAGGAGGCCTGCCATTGAGGCATGCAGGTCCCAAAGTACTAACTGGTTTCTAAGTCTAGTTCTTGGATAATGTGTTGAAGTTGACAGGAATAGACTCGTCGAGGGAGGGCCTTGATGTATCCCCCATCAACGACACGAAATAGACATAGAGATGTAATTGGTAGATCAAATGAACATGGACTGACATGGGTATTGAGACAAGATATTTGGGATGGCTAACTCTAGAGGCGGATACTTCCCTTGAACACTGAGGCACGACAACAGAAACACGACATGGACCAAAACTTTATGATGCAGTGGATGATGTGACTTATGTCAGGCGACCCAAAGGAGTGAAAGAAACTCAAAGGATTGGCTCAGTGCAGAGGTTCAGTGGATTATAATGTGTGCAAAAAACAAAGTGTCATGTTCAAGGGCGACTCTAAGAGTTACTCGGTAATGTTCTCAAAAAACTGCTTGGCTTGCTTCTTTCAATTTCCCCCCCATCCAGATAGGCGATTACCTCTTTTTGATTTAATGAGCTCAAGGAGGATAACACATGCTCGATATAACTCACCTTTGGTAAGTTCCTCTTCCTTTGTTTAACAAACCAGAAGAAGTAAGGGATCGGTCCCGTATGGGCCCGTCGATGTGTGTTTTAACGAGTCCAAAGACAAAAAACTCGAAGGTTTTTTAGGATTATAGAGTTTGGAAAAACACTTAAAAGAGAACTCTCTCAGTTCCTTTTTCGTATAGTAGTCTAACGAGACCGAAAAAGAGATAAACTATCACTTGGAAGATTCCCTTTCGAACCTTTTAACGAGTGTGAAAGGAAGCAAGGTCACTCGACAATATTTTCATATTTAGAGAGTCTGAAAAGAGATTAAAGGAGACTCCAAGGGGGTTCCTTTTTCGTGTGTTCGTGTATCCGTACGGGTCTGAAAAAGAGATAAAAGTTTACCCGGTGCATTCTCATGTATTTACGAGCATGAGAAAGAACAAAGACTAAGCTCGGTATGCCCCCAGCTTGAAAGCCGATGGCTTAGCTCCAGAATGATCATCAAAGGCTGGAGACATGCCCCCCAAGCTTCAATTCATTCACTGACTTGTAGGTTGTCACCAATTTCTGTGCTAGATGGAGAAAAAGGATATAGGTGGGTGAAATGAAGGTTCAAGAGAGGTGACTGTTTCATTTTTGAACAAGCTTGACACAGGAAAAGAACTATGCTCAGGGTTCTGGGTTCGATCGCCAGATTGTTGTTTCATTTTTTTAACGAGCTTGCGACACAGAAGAAAACTATGCTCAAGGGCTCTGTTTCATTTTTTAATGAGCTCGCCACAGAGAAGATAAAATATGCTCATGGTTGCGTCTTGATCATGGCTTCTGAGAGGATAATGCTCTGGAAGGGTACCATGTCAAGGGACAAAACTCGGTCATGGCTTCCAAGAGATCTTCGCGGGATGGAAGATGATCACTCTGGAAGGAACACATGTCGAGGGTCATGATAGGGGTAAGGAGATCAGGCTCCAATAACCCTACCGAAGAGATCACCATGTCCACTACCGGATCCAAATCATCGAAAGTTGAGGTCATGGGAGACAACGCCACATACTTGACATGCGGCGGGGGTGATACTGTCTGCATATAAGAACCACTTAGGGAGGTAACCTAGTTGGGGCCGATGAATGAAAGTTGATCAATAGTCACAATTCTTCCATCATGAGGGAAAGATATCACACGAAAAAGGGTGGATACAAGAGCTTTCATAGCATAGACATAATCCCGCCCAAGGAGTAGAGAGAAATCCAAAGGGTCTCGGACTACCATGACATCGATAAAGACAGTTTTCCCTCCCAAAGTTACAGGAAACTGAGGAAGGATCCCTAAAGGTTGACTAGTTCTTCTGTCAAAAGCTAACAGATTCTGTGTAACTGGTGCATGTTGCTGACAACCCAAAGCATGCCAAGCAATAGAGGACAAAATACTAACGGACGCACCTTCATTTATCAGCGTTTGAGTAATGTCCCAACCACAAACATGTATTGTAATATGAAAAGGAATGTGAGAGGGAAGACGAGGTCTAGTTAGTGCACCCCAATAAAAAAGGATGGTCTCATTACTTGGAGGGGGTTTCGTAGGAGAACGAGGAATGCCCCCCAGCATGGTAGAGTCTGTATTAACGAGAAAAATGTGGGCAGTATCAGATTTACTCTATAGAAGGAGAGTAGGATCGACCGATGATTGGATCGGATCAACCAATGGTGGACTTGGATACACCACTTTAGCACTCTTCATAGGAACAGTGGGACTGACCGAGGAAGGGACTGGATCAGTCACTTTAACATTCCTCAATGGAGGAATGGGATTGACTAATGATTGGATCAGATCAACCAATTTAGCACTCTTCAGAGGGAGAGTGGGACTGACCGAGGAAGGGACTGGATCAGTCACTTTGACATTCCTCAATGGAGGAATGGGATCGAATGATGGAAAAACTGGATCGACCACTTGAGTTTCATTCTTCAAAGGAAGAATGGGGTCGACGGGTAGAAACAGATCGATTGCTTTGGTGTCACTCTCTAACGGGAGAGTGAGATCGACCGAGGATGAAAAAATATCGACCACTTGGGGGTCACTCTTTTGATGAAGAGCGGGGCTGATCGATGACGGAACTGGATCAGCTACTTAGGTTCGTGGTTCAATCGAGGAGGAAACTATATTGACCACCTGATCAACCGGACTGGCCGGGGATGGAACCGGATTGGCCAGTCCATCAACCAACGATGGGTCGGAGGAAATATTACGATAACCTTTTGGAAGTTGAAGTTTTTCCAAAAGAGAAGAAGCCTCGTCCATGTGAGGACAAAGGTGAGAGTAATGATTACCTTTACATAACATGCAAGGGAATTTGACAGTTTTCTTCTTCTTTCCAACCTGAACATCACTAGTTGATGGGATATCATCGACATGACCGACATAGGCCAATGACGTGGAGGACCACATTTCTAAGACCTGGGTAAGACTGGGGCAATCCCTCAGAAAGTGGTCACCCTTACAAAGGCTACAAGGGAATTTGGGTTTTGGATTCTTCCTTTTAATCTTCTTGACCTCATCAACACTCCCAGTACTATTAACAGTAATTGGTTTCTTAGAGCCAACATCTGTTGTTGTTGGGGCCTTGGTCCTTTTTGGGCCCTTCTTCATCTTCTCTTTCCGTTTCTTCTTCTTCTGATCAACCTGGCTACTTGCTTTAGAGCTTTCACTAGGCGAAGAAGGAGAAATGGAAGGAGAATTAATGGGTGAAGAAGGTGAAAAGTTAACGTGAGGTTGATGTGTGGGTGGTGTACCAACATCTAAAGTATTAGGTGCAACTGAAACATTGGGAGGATTCAGGATCATCGGAGTGGGGAACAACCAAACTGGTAATCCAATAGTGAGTCCGGAAAGACTCAGTGTGGCAACATATGGAGGACCAAAGTTTCCAAATGAAGGAAAGGTATAAGGTTCCCTAGAAGAAGGGGTTCCTCCATTGGTACTCCCAGGATTCGATGCCATTAACACTGACTCGACCTAAGGTCCATTAAGTAAAACAAACAACACACACTATGAATCTAAGAAGCAATCAATCAAACAAACCTTCCTATGATGAAACCACTAGTTGGTGATGAAATCCAATGTCGCGAGATCAAAATAGGAAGAGGTGGGGATAGAGCGGGTGGAACAGTTACATTGGCGACTTGCTTAATGGACTTACTCCTTGGTGCAAGCTTCCACACAGTAATTGTGGATTTACCCTCCAAGGAGTCCGAGTGAGTTTGACCAACATCTGTTCCAGGTACAGTGAGACTTCCCTTTACCGTCACCTTGTGTGAGACCCTAAAGATTGTGGCTACTAAGGTCACCAACTCATAGTCAGCCCCTGGGCGGGTACAGTTGACAGTCCAATCAAAACGTATGGGTAGGATAACAAGTCTGAAATCAACTTGAAAGGATTCCACTCAGCATTGTGGGTATACCTTCCAGTGATCCCCAATATACGATCTGACCACTACAAACAGCTGGGCCACGGAGGGATAATCTCTGTAACTCACCCGAATGCGACCTCGTGCATAACCCTTGTGTGAGAGGGGGATCCCAGGCAAGCCATTACGACAATTGGATTTGACTCTCCCTACTGCAAGATACTAAGTTTGTTCGATAGCTTTGTAAAGTTATCCTTTCAACCTATTCCAAAGCCCTACACCTTAAACTAATGTAGGTTTGCTAACAAAGATGTAAAAAGTCTAATAAATTTTAGTTAAGATTTGATTTTAATGGTTGTTGTTTACTCAGAGGGTGTATGAAAGTGAAACTGATGGAATGATGACTCAATTCCCAAAAATATGCATGAAATATGATAAGCAATCATTTCTTTCCAATGAATACCTATTTAAGGGAAAGAGGAAGAGTCGTTATCACTATCAAACACTTGATAAGGAATGCCCTCAATCAATTTTGTTCTCAATCAAGTCCAATATGATGCTACAACATTTCAGAAATTCAAACTAATCATTAAGATGTACTTTTTTCGTTTTCATGCGAATGATGATCAATTCAATGCAAAATTTCTATTGCCAACTACCCTTTCAGATCAAGGAGATTCAGACAAGAAAATGCAGATTTCGCACAAACAACACACCCTTTTGCAATCAATCAAGAGAAAGAAAACAAAAAATGCAAAAGGAAGGAGAAAGAGATTGGATCATATGACCTCAAAGAACCAAATGAGAAGAGTCACAAACTTATAATGTCCTTCACTAGAGTTCCCGCTCAGTCGGATAGGAGAGAAGAAAGAAAGGGATTGATTTCAAGCTCTCAACAGCAAAAACTCAAAAAGAATGAAGAAGGGCATAAAATCTGAGAAAAAATATGTTTACTTCTCAAGATGAAGCATTTCAAAGGTAAAAGGAATAATGATTGAATCACAAAACAACTCAGCAAGTGAAGAAACAGGGTCTGGACCTCCAAAAAATGGAAATTTTGAAGAGATTTTTGGCAAAAGAGGGTTGGCGCTCTGGTATAAGGGCCACCAGAGTGTTATAAATCTCTTTCCAACAACTTAAGGGATCAATGGTGCTCTGCTAACAAGGCAGGGGAGTGCTGGAGTCCTAAAGCTCAGAAAAAGTCCAAAAAACCCAAAATTTCAATGGAATTTTGACAATCAAGCTGAGTGTGATGGGGTGAAGAGTTAATCAGCAAGTGCAATCAGATATGAAGGGGTGAACAAGGCCTAAGAAAACAAAAGGTAAGACAAGGTCTATGAGGAAATACAAAACTAAGAAATTTTTGATTCTCCCCAGTGGAGTCACCAGTTTCTGTTGTAGGAAAATCTTCCTGCGGACAGGTAGATTGCCTCAAAGAGCTAGACCCTAACTCTAAGACAGAAAGTGCTTAACGTGGACACTGAATTCCTTTCAAATATATACAAAATAATACATGAGAATGAAGGAGAGTAGAAGTACCTCTTTATTGACGTTTGTCCCTGCATGCTTCGAGTTGAGCTCCAATCTTTCGCTCCTCGATAAGCCCTGTAGACAAATAAAGTATGACTACTTCCTACTCTATCAAGATTAGTCCGAAATAGGTCTATCTACTAGAGAGACAAATTCATGTGAGATTGAACATGAATTAGAAAGAAACAGGCCAAGCAAATTATATTAATGAAGACAAAACATTGCTTACAGCCATGGATGAGTTGCAACAGTTTCATCAAGTCCTCCTTGTCTACCCCTTGCTCAAAAGATCCACGATCCGAATGATGACAACTTCATTGATTGCTCCCTATGAGATCATAGGTCTCTTGCTGCCAAATTATCTCTGTTCCAACACCACTTATAAGATCATAAGTTTGGTGTGATTCTCTCTTTTCCCGTCCCCTTTCACCATTAGAAAGCTTGCTTATATAGCCTTGGAGAGGCTTTAACCACTTGAGATATCCTTGGGGAAGTTGAGGATTTGCCTCCTTCAGTTGAGGATCTTCCCTAAGATCATGGCTAGACTAGGGATTCAAATCCAACTACCTTCCAAGAATGAAAGGATGGTTCCCCCATTCATCTCAACAACTTAACTACTGCCCAGAATAGGTAGCGCTCCCTTAAAAGGACCATCAGAGCATTGTAGCGCTCCCTAGTAGGCTTTAGGGGGGCACCAACACTCTCAAAATCCATAGCGCTCCCTCAAAAGGGCCAGAGGAGCTTTATAATGCTCCTAGATAGTGTAAGGGGGAGCACCGATGCTCCCAGAAGAGGTATAGGGGAGCGCTCTCCTTCAAAAGCTTAGTTTTTGAGGTGCTTTTAGATGGCAAAAGGTTCATGAGATTGCTGACTCATTTCTCTTATTCCAAATCAAATGTTTGAGGTGTTTTAAGTGTCTTTCTCATGTCATTATAGTGACACAGAGAGGCCTCAGTATGCATACCCCGCAGGGTCTCTGCACGCACCTCTCGCTCTCAGGATCGTTCAAATCCCTTTCTTCTTTCAGCTGAGCCAAAGTGGCTCTTTAGATTCCCTGTGGGAATCCTATGCTTGAATCTGACCCAGTCCACAGGTCTTCTCTTACCCTGTCTCAGCCTTTGCACTGGACCCCGAACAATTTCCACACGGGAAGGCTCTTATCGGGCTTTGGGGTTTCGGCATTTTCATTGTCGAGAGTCACTAACCCTTTGAACTCCCGATCCCCGAATCACCGATGCACCTTTGCTTGGACTTAGCCCCTCCTAGCTATGCTCTGGTCCACACGACCATATTCATATGACCATAGCCTTGTATCACCCTATCAAGATTTGAGGTTTTGCGATCTCCAATGTCACGAACCTCTGTCTCCTCGAACTTTCGATCACTGATTCTCCGATGAGCGCTTTTCTCCATGCATTGGCCCTCCTGGCTCAGTTCCTGACACATATGACCATGCGTCCACAAGACCGCAGCCTTATGCCTCCCTATCAGGGTTTTGTGCTTAACTTTCCCGATGGGTTCTTTTCTTCGTTAGCCCCCCCTGGCTAAGGTCCCACCATATGACCACTGCCCGTGACCATGATCAATCCTCCTATCGGGGTTTCCCATATCGGGTTTTCGATGGTTGCAATGTCAAAGCATGCACATCCTTAGGATTCATGATATGTCGATCCCCGATACGCCTCAGCCCTTCTGGCTGAGCCTTGGCCAACGTGACCAATCCCCGTGACCGTAGTCTTACACCCTATCGGGACTTTGGGGTTTTCAATACCATAATGCACCTGTCCATGAAACTCGCGATCCTTTGATCCCCGATCCTCCGATGGGTTCGGGGCGTTGACTTGTCAATGGTCCTTTCACCTGTCTTGGAAATCTGCCACCTGTTTTCCTCCTTTGCTATGATGATAGCTGGCTCCCACGCTCCAAGGCCTTATCGGGAAATCGCGTTTCGCGATTCTGCGATGCATGAAACCTTTTCTCCCGGGATCTCCGATATCCTGATTCCCGATTTGCCGATGAACCCTCCCTATTGAGTTTTCTTCGGTGGCGCTAGATGATTTCCATGCGTCCCTTCAACGGACGGTCCCGATTACGTCGGGATTTCGGGACTTCCGATGTCCTGTTTCCCTTGACCTCGAGAACTCCGATTCTCCGAGTGCCGATATCCCGATCCTTCGACTCTTCCTGGATCCTTGAAATGCGTCCTCTCTGAGATCCATGACTGTGATCTCTTCTCGCAGCTCCAACACCTGATCCTTTGACACCTGTCTTCCACTATCTCCCACCATGGCCCACACGACTCCTCCATCGGGATATCACGAATCACGACTTCGAGTTACAAGAGTTCCTTGGCTCTAGAAACTCCGATATTCCGAACCCCAACTCCTCGGGATCCTCTGACACGCATCCTCAAAATGAATGGATCAGATCTCGTCGGGGTTTTCACTTGGATTTCCCCGACTCTCTTGTCCACGGGAATGCCGATTTCCCGATGCGCTAAACGCCGATGGCACCTTGATCTCCGCCACGTGCTCCCTCTACCAACGGACGGTCCATCTCCCGTCGGGATTTCGCAACTTGCGAAGTCTCGATTCCTACAACCTCGAGAATCCCAAATTCCCAATGTCCAATATCCCGATGCCCTGTCGGGACTTCTCTCCTCCTGCTACTCACGAAGGCTTAACTTCCATGTGGCTTCCTGTAGATCCGATGATTGTCAGGGTTTCTTCTTAGATCCAATGGCTCAGATCTTTTCTCCTTCTCTGTGATTCTTCAGAGGCTTAAACTCTGTGTAATTCCTCCCGATCTGACGGTTGTTGCGATTTCCATCATGTGATCCAACGGCTATCGGTCCTCCTATGCTGTGCGCTTTTTCTGGCGATCCTCCTGGACGTGAACTACTCAATTTTCCATATCTTCCTTCTCCGCCCGATCCGACGACTCCTGTTGCTCCCTTATGAGCTTCCTTGTGCGTATAATAACATTGTTCTTCCTGAGCTTTTCTCCTCGAATCCTTAAAGGATTCCAATGTCTGCGCTCCTACAGAGTCTTCTCATACACAACGTGCTATCTCTCTTGATCTTCAACGAACACTCAAACCCCTTAAGGTATTTTCTCTTCCTTCTCCTTCAAATAGAGAATATCGATGCCTTCCTAGCTTCCTGCTCAAGAAATCTCCTTGCTGAGTCTTTTTGGGTGTTTAGCAACCCAATAAAGGTCCCTCAGTGGACTCTTCTTTGAGTTCCTGAACTCAAAGAGTTCTCTTCTTTCCCATGCCTCCCTTGCACACTTCCTCGATGCCCTCCTGGCGGATTATCTTCTCCTCTTTCACAGAAAACTCAACATTTCTGTCTTCCTGTGCACTTATGCACTTCGCTCGATGCCTACCTGGCAGAGCTCTCACAGAATCCTCAGTGATTCTGTCTTTTGTATGAACTCACAATGGAGTTCCTTCCTCTGTGCACTCCTTGCACTGACTCAGTGCCCACCTAGCAGAGCTTCTCACATAATCCTCAGTGATTCTGGTTTCTCCTTCAAACTCTCAGCAGAGTTCCTCCTCCAATGCAACCCGTGCATATGCTCAATGCCCACTTGGCAGAGCTCTACAAAATTCACAGCAGAATTCTATCTACAACTGTGTTTCTACTACACAGCCTTGCCTCCAAGGTATTTAGCAACCTTGAGATCTTCCTCTTCCTGAGTTGTTGATTCTCAGTTCCTGTGCCTCAGCACATCCTTGTCTGACTCCTCAGAGTTCAGAAGTGCATCCTCTGTGCACTGGTATTCAGAGTCTGCAACACTCTGTCATGCCCTCCTAACATGAAACCTCAAAGACCCTCAACCTGAAATCAAACACACTCCCTGCAATTGCATGATGACAACACACAAACATAGCATATAATGAACACTTACAGACATGCATATAAGACAGAACACATGTAGGAAAACTGCTTCTGTTTATATTAAAAATGGCAAATGCCTGTTTGTACAAGGGTGTTCTCGAGCTCTCCCTGGCTCTTCTCTTCTCTCCACTCTATCTCAACTTACTCAAAATGAGATCTCAAAATCTCTTTTACTTGAGGGGCTCATCGAGCACTTCCCTCCAGGTTCACCTACCCTATTCAATTACAATCAATGGTTGTCTAGTCCAGCGCTTGGATCTAGATCTCAGCCGACCTTGGCATTAAAGCCGATCCTATCTAATGCCTGCATATAGCATGGCTTTCATGGTTCACCAGCCTAAGACATTAAATTACATTCATTACAAATATTAAATGAGGACTGTGCCTCTCTTCAACCTTTGAATGCGTGCGTGCTGACGTGGCTGGCTGGCTGGTTGGCTGATATGGAGAGATGCTCCTGCATCATACTCCACAACTGCAAAAATCATGAGCTCCTTCTCATGAGCTTCCCCTGTAGCTGTTGGAAATCCTCCTGGATCCCAAATCAGTCTTTGGAGCTTTCCATCTATTCCATTCTGTTGTTGCTGCTGCTGCTTCTGCTGCACTGCTTCCTTCTTCCTGTTTAGCCTCTCCTTGCTGACAGTATCTGCTGACTTTAAAATCATCTCCCTAATCTCACTGATCAATTCATCCAGCTGCTCCAATGGATGGCCCTGCTCATGCAGTCTCCTCAGCTGCAAATTTTTTTGGCCATTTGGCAGATCATCATGATCTCCCACGCCTTCATCATCCATTTCCAACTTCACATGTTGGATGTGCATGCGCTGCACTTTTATCCTTTCCTCCAGGGATTCTAATTGATCCCACAAATCAACAAAGCACATGTTGTCCATGTCTTCTTCCTCTTCTGCTTCTGCAACCTCCTCTGTTGCATTCTTTTCAGCTTCATGGCTGAAAATGCTAAGCCATTCCTCAGAATGCTCATCATCCTCTTCTGCTTCTTCTGCTGTTAGCTCCAATGCTATAGCACTTTCAGCTTCCTGACTGAAAGTAATGAGCCATTCCTCAGAATGCTCATCTTCTTCATCTTCTGCTGCAAACTCCCCTGTTGCAGTCTCTTCAGCTTTAATGCTGAATGCATTGAGCCATTCCTCGGAATGCTCACTCTCTCCTTTGTCCTCTTGGGCAGCTTCCAAAGTCTGCTCCAATTCTTCTTTTTTTCTGACAGTCATCGTCATCTTTGACTGTTCTTCTGCTGTTGCTGCACCTGCAACACAATTGGCTGCCTCCTCCTGGGAAAATGGTAGGAATACTTGTATTCCCCCAATCATCATTTGGCTCCTCAGATTGTCCTCTTCTTCCTCCTCTTCTGTCAGTTGCATCTGCTGATCTAAATTCATCTCTGGATTTATGAGACCCACAGATAGTCTCATCTGCTCTATCAGCTCCTCTGGCTGATTCAAATTCCCCTACTCATCCCTGCTCACTTGGCAATATGGGACGCTTCAGCTGTTCTCCTGGTAGACTATGAGATCAATCGATCCCATCTTCATCAGCACTCCTTGCTGAATTGAACTCTTCTTTGAGTCCATGAGACCTTCAGATGGCCCTAAATTTCCATATCTACCCACCTAGCATTCTTCGATGCTTCCGCTGCCCTCCTGGCAGTATTCGAGATCCTGCAGTGATCTCTCATCATTGCCCAGCTGGCAATGTAAAAATTCCTCACTGTCCTCCTGACAGTCCATGAGATCTTCAACCGATCTCATCTCTGTTCCCTTTCCCAACTGGCCATTTGGAAACCTTCCACTGCCCTCTTGGCAGTCTATGAGATCCTCAGACGATCCCAATTCATCTTCTTCATCATCCCAATCATCGAGATCCTTTCCAATCTCTGGCCAACAGTGATCAATCATCTCTTCCTCTGTGGCCTTGAGGTTTTCAGCATACCTCAACCATTTTTTCAATAGCCTGCGCTGTCTCCTAATCATCAACTGCCTGACTGGCCACTTTGCCTTTGCCTTCTGCATGGGCCACTCGTGCACCCATCTTGGCTTCTTATTCTACCGCATCTTCATTTCGAGCTCTTCCATATCTCGCTTTATGTCAGCGAGCTCTTTATCCATTTCTACTATGCTCATAAGCTTTGGGCTCTTCTTTTCAGCATGCTTATGGCCTTCAATAGCCATGCTTCTATTTTTGTCTGCCATTCTGGCAAACCTGTTGCTGTCACTCCTGAAATCCTGAGTGCTTAGCTTCATCCTCTCACAGTCCTGCTGACTGTCTATGGACTGCTGCCTACCTGCAAGCAAGTCCTCACAGATTCCTCAGCAACTCTGTCTTCCTTTGCCTCCTCTTTTCTCCTCTTGCCTGAAATATACAGACAAGAACTCGCTCTGATACCACTTGACATGTGTATCAGAGTGCTCTCTTATCTCCCCACTTATTCCTGCCTGAAATCTACAAGAAAGATCCAGGCTCTGATACCACTTGACGCAGAGAGGCCTCAATATGCATACCCCGCAGGGTCTCTGCACGCACCTCCCGCTCTCAGGATCGTTCAAATCCCTTTCTTCTTTCAATTGAGATGAAGTGGCTCTTTAGATTCCCTGCGGGAATCCTCTTCTTGAATCTGACCCAATCCACAGGTCTTCTCTTACCCTGTCTTGGCCTTTACACCGAACCCCGAAAAATTTCCACATGGGAAGGCTCTTATCGGGCTTCAGGGTTTCGGCATTTCCGTTGTCGAGAGTCACTGACCCTTTGAACTCCTGATCCCCGAACCCTGATAGAGAGTCGGGGATCACCACGGCTAGGTGCAGAGGCTGTGAGGAAAGTTAGAAGGACCTGTAGATCGGGTCATGTTTTAACAGGAATTCCACACTGGTAATCTAAAGAGCCGCTTCAGCTCAGCATAAGGGTTTTAGAATCGATCCTGTGAGCAGGAGGTCAGGCAAAGAGACCCTGCGGGGTTAGAGAAGACCTCTTTGCATCATATAGGTATGACATAGGCATCATGGCAGTATGCTTCCCTGACACTTGCGACACTTGTGAGAAAAATGCGACACTTGCGACCTTTGTAATGATGACACTTGCGACACTATCAAAGTGAGTATTTTTGACGTGTAACATTCCATTCATGGTTTTCCTTCCTTTTGATCTAGGGGAATAATTATTTTTCTCCCACTTCATTTTAATTTGATTCTATCTCTTTCTAGGGAGATAGTTGCTTTCATTCGTCGACCCCATGGACGAATGGCAAGAGCAGTGTATGTTGGCATTCCTTCAACAAGGTTGATCACCTCAAATTCGACCAAATTCAATATTCCCATAATTTGCGTATCAACATTTCTTAGTATTCCGTTTGGTTTTATTAATCTCTGATCAAATAACGTAAGATAATTCAATGTGGGTGCTAAGTTGGGTCGGCCCATTCGTATCCATGTTTCTGTTGGTAAAATATTAACCTGCGAACCAAAATTGACTACCACTTGATTGGCCATCATTCCTTCGATTTCTAAGTTGACTCGTGGATCATAATATTTTCTTTTGTAAGAGAGGTGATTTACATCCTTGGTTGGTTTCTTACCATCGTTGTATTCTCACAAATGTTGAGTAGGTACAATAGCCTACCCATCGAATATTTTTCTTTGAGTAGTTGCAAAAATTCCTGGATGATGTATTCATCTTGACTTATTGGATTTTGTTGATATTCTGTTGCATTCCTAAATAATTTAAGAGCTTCTCTTATTATTTTCTCTTCCTTATCTGGGTTTGGGAAGTTGTTAGCCTTTTTTCTTTGATATTTTTGTGGTGGAGTATGGATGTCGCGTCCCATGCTTGACCTTGTAACAATATGTAGATTCTTAGAGTTCCTTACATCTTATTTAGATACTGTGTGTAGTAGGTTCACAGTCTTTCTGGGTATAATGTTTTCGAGCACTATCAGGTAGTGTTCTAGAGAGTGATCTCTAGTGCCGCATATGTTGCAGAAATTCACATCAATCCTGTCTTTTATAGGACAATATGTTGTCATGATCATTTTTCCAGAAATAAGCACAACATGGCCATCCACGATCTTGACCTTGACCACCAAATCCACATCGAACTCCTCGACCTCGACCATGACCACCGAAATAATTATCTCTTTGACCATGGTTGTTTGTTTTTTCGATGGTTTCTGTGTGGTATATGGTTCATATATTATTCCGATTTCTCTCATTTAGGTGGCATTCTGAAGTTCGATGATCGAAAGCTTCACAGATGTGGCACCACTTTGTGTTTTTTAGATTGTGTGGAAAGTATTGTATGTTATGATGAGTTAAGAATTCACATATTTTAAAGTATTTCTAGGCTTGTACTCGATGGATGTCTTCCATTTGCATGTGCTCAGTTAGGGGACAATTATATTTTGTGTGCCCATCCCCAGTGCATGTGGTGCACCATATTTCATTTCGTCAGATGGTTAGAATTTTGATAGTTTGTTGTAAATGTTCTATCTTTTCCTCAATTCTTTCCATTGTCGAGGAATTCGATGGGATATCGTCATCCGAATCAACTCGTTGTGCCTTTTGTAATGCATCTTTGCAGTTGGTTATCTTGTATAGGCATAACGAATATATGATTCTTGGCAGTAGCTCAAATACATACCACTGGACTAGCAGGTTCTTGTCGATTGTCGACATGATTTGACTTCAGAGGTATTTAAATATTTTTTCATATTCTCTTACCGACTTGCCTGGTCTTGTCTTGATTTCTTTTAGCTTTTGTGCTGCTAGATGCATGATGTCTTGGATTTTAAATAATGTTAGAAAAATATTCTTTATTTTTTCCTTTGAACGAGTTTGCTTTTTGCTGTAGTTCATGAACCAGGTTAAGGCATAATGGTGCAATGCAGATCCAAATTGTGCCATCTACTTATCTTCATCTGTAATATCAACTGCCTCCCAAAAATTTTCACATACAAACCAATGACATTTTGGGTCTTCTTCGCATTCGTAGATGATGTTAGCACATAGAATTGTAGGATTAAAGAATCATGACACAAAATATCATATTGTTTTCAGATCTTGTATTTTAAACAAGTTCTCAGGGAGTATTCCATAGAGTTTCTAACAACTTCCTCCAAGTGTGTAAATTGTGTTTAAAGCAGGTGTTGCGAACTGGCCGAAGGAGAGTGTTGGAGGTTGAATAGTTTGCAGACATGTGTGTTAAAATCCCCAATTATCTGCATCAAGCTCAAGTCTACTGGATACTTCATAAGGGTTATCATGCTATTTGAAGGTTGAAAGGAGGTCCTTTTACTGATATATTTGTTGGCACTGTGAATTGTGTTGCGAACCCTCTGTTCTAGGACTGTTGAAACTTTCACCTTTTGCATCCTTTCAAATTCAGCCTTAAATAAGTGAATTCTTACCCCTATCCAATTTACAATGTGTGGTTGAACATTTGCTGAAGCAAGCTTAAAGTTGCAAATGTTGTTAATGTTGTTCACCTATTTTTATGCATTTTACAACATTTTTTGGGTGATGGCTATGAGTTGTAAGCCATGAGTATCAGTTGTGGTTCTTTCCTCTAAGTCATATATCAATATAATGAATTTTACAACACTCTTGGGACAATTGATAGATTTTTGAAATCATAAAACATTGGAAATAGTGAAATGGGTTGCTACAGGAAATTTCACAGCACCGACACTGCAAAATGGTGTTTTTGACTGTTTTTAAGAAATTAGCACACAAGGGAGGACGTTTTTTCTCATAACTTTTTGAATTCCTATCTAGGTTCCTATGAATTTTTTTGTGGAGGAAGAACATGATGTTGTCAACTTTCTGACAAAAACTCAGCCCGACCTAGTTTGGCATTTGAGAGAAACAATTAAAACACCAGTGCACTATGAAATGTGCTGCAAAATCTATGTTTTGCATAGTTGTTTGGATATTTGCCTTGTTGGGAGGTTGCCACCTGTCAAGGAGGGTTCAAACGACTTCTCAAAGACCAGTTAGATGCTAAGGGACACCTACACCTAAGTTTTAGCTCCATTAAAGAACTCATGCAGTGAGTTGGAAACAATTTATTAATGACTTCCAACAATATCCTGAAAATTAACAGTTTGTTGCAGTTTTGTCTCTTTGACTGTTGCCACCTATCTCCAAGGCATAGAATCCAATGAAAGAGATGGGATTTGAATTCCTAAGTATATTTTGATATTATTTTCTATTTAATGAAGTAGGGATATCTTGGAGAAGGTTTGGATTCATGAGCCAAGAGAGGCTAGAGAGAATAGGAGCAAGCAGTTTCCCTGTGGGTGTTCATTTGTAAGCTCGAGGGCATTTTTATCATGTAAATATTCCTAACATTCAATATTCATGATATTTGTTATATCAGATTGTGTTCTCTTTTTTATTCATCTTCATTTCTATCTTTCTTGAATGAATTGTAGCTTTGAGGATCAATGGTTGTATTTGATTTATAGATTCTCGAGCAACAAAGGGTTTGCTGTGATTGCCTATAACTCATTGCGTTTATTCAAGTAGCTTTCTAATCTATTTTACAGAGAGGATCTTTGTTTAATGGATGATCTA